>JAEANM010028128.1:0-10419 GCA_017656035.1 Myanophis thanlyinensis
GCATCTTAACATAGTTCCCTTTTCTGGTGTCCAAGTGGGTAAGTGATGTGTGGAGAAGGTGGGAGATGGCATCATCATAACTACAATTTGTTTCACAAAGGAAGAATTCTGTTTAGATTTGTAATAAATGTGTCAATTTATTGACAGTATACAACTGAGTGACACCATGCTGTTATGGATTATGACTTTTTTTTTTATTTAGAAAATTTACATGGATGCCCCTTTCACATATGAACTCTGGATGGTTAACAACCAATGAGAAAAACATGTTCTATAAATTAATATTCTCCCCTCCAATCAAAATTTAAAAGAATCATAGCACAAATACAAAGGTCTTATGAACTCAACCACACAAACCACACCTAAACTGGATTCATCTAACATCCTGGCCCCTTATCTCGGGGAAAAGCGAAGTCTTCATAGCCCTCTGGATCCGGTAGGAGATTGTTCCATGGGGCAGGCATTGAGACAGAGAAGGCTTGACTCCTTCGACCCACAAGATGACAGGACCTGGAGAGTACTTGTTCTGTTGGAACTGGCAGATAGGCAGAAGTCTCAGAGATAGGAAGTTCTGCAAACAATTTGGCCCTGTGCCATCTAAGGCTTAAAGATGTTAAGCTGTATGTTGAGTTGAAACTGTAAGTGTAATTGGAGCCAGTGCAGCTCATGTAATAACAGTGTAACTCAGACAAACCTCTGTGCACCCAATACAGTACACTCTAGATCAGTTGAAGCATCTAAATATTTTTCAGGATAGCCTCATGTACAGTAAGCACATTACAATGATTCATTCGGAAAGTGACCAAGGGATGAGCAAATGTAACCAGGGCCTCCCAATTCAAGAATGAGAGGATTTGGCACACAAAATGAATTTGTCCCTCCCCTCCCCTCTGCAGCCACTAACTATTCAAACAGGAAGCCTGAATCTAGGAAGAATCCCAAATTGTGTATCAATTTCAGTGGATTGCCATCTCACTGAATATTAAAAGATGAAAAATCTCTAGAATCAGAAGGCCCCAAACCACTGGGCCTTGATAAGTTTGAGTGCAGCCTCCCTTCCTCATCCAGAGTCATATAGCCACTGGGCAAGCAACTCAACAGCATTCACTTATCTAATCAAGGATAGTGATGAATAATTCAGTATCTGTTGGAGAAAGACTGGGGGAACCAGGGAGAGAAATCAAGTGGGGAATTAGAATCTCTACATAGTCACAAAAGGACAAAGTCCAGCCTCCCTTGAATGCCATTGAACCTTACCTAGTTTTGCAGACTGTTAATTTGAAATGATTTGTGTGAATAGGTTTGAGCAATAAAGCAGTAAATTGGACCTTTGTGTGTGGAGCTGATTGTTTGCACTTGACAGTATCATTAGCATACTGATATCTCACTCCCAATGGTGCCAATGGATAACCTCACCCAGCAATTTCATACAAATATTAAATAGGACTGGAAAGAGAGCCAACCCCTGAGGCAACTAGAACAAGGATTAGACTCTCTCCAAGTCCAAAATGGAACCAGCACTAGAAGGAGAACAAGTGCAAAAAAATTACTTGCTTCTAAACCCTTAGGCAAGTCCAGAAAGACACCATAACTGATACTATTAAAAGCCACTGAGAGACCTATGAGATCAAGTATGGATTCACCACCTCACCCTGAGCCAGAAGCGCAACCAATGCTCTCTCAATACTATAACCCAGGTTGAACTCCAACTCAGGTTGTAACTTTATTACTTATCACCTATTTTACAAGAATCTCACCAGCCTGCCTGCCTGCCTTACTCCTGGAACAACCAAATAAGGCTTCATTATTTGGGGAGAAGGCATGCTTATGTTGTTTGCAACTACACAATAATGCCAAGCTAAACCCTTGCATGAACCCTCCTTCCAGGCTAGCTGCAATTCTCCAACAGGGGTGCTCTTCTTACTTGCACAGAACAGAGTTAAAAATTCTGACCTGCTCCCATTATTATTTCCTTACTAATTGTTTATATGTTTGTTAGGGATATCTTTATAAAAACTACCTTTGGAAGTACTGTTTGAGGTAACTCTAGAATTTAAATACACAGCAATAAAGGAAAATAATCATGACTATTTGAGACAGCAAATAATCTGTCAATCCATTAACAATTATAACAATTACATTACATTCCTTTAGCACAGCAAATATTCCATATTTCTATAGGATAAGAAGTATTCCTCATCCATATAGCTGATTATTTGGTTTGTTCTTTTCCATTCTGTAAACATGAATGATTATCAGCTCACAATTTGAAATAGTAATCATTGGGTCAGAAGTCCTTGAAATGTTTCTGGTAAGAAAACAAATGACCACAAGATGGAGCAAGTACGTTTTCCAAGAGAATTATTTTAAGAATAAGGATTGGCTGAATTTTATGTGGAAACACACCTTTTCAAAAATTCCAAATTTGA
Source organism: Myanophis thanlyinensis (assembly GCA_017656035.1). Taxonomy (NCBI): domain Eukaryota; kingdom Metazoa; phylum Chordata; class Lepidosauria; order Squamata; family Homalopsidae; genus Myanophis; species Myanophis thanlyinensis. Next base: position 2,430 of record JAEANM010028128.1, read on the forward strand.
GGGTGAGGTGGAAGTATTATGCTCCTATCACTTTCCGTACTTGTGCTGATTATAGTGTTTTAAAGGAGAAGAAAATGTAAAAGAAAGTTTTAAATAATTATTCATAATTGGAATAATGGATTTTTCATTTTGCAACAAATTCCAATAATGAAATATATAACTAGGCTAGATGGAAATGAGAGAATCGCATTTGTAGCCCAGTCAGAAAAAAAAAAACCCTGGGTCTTGATATTAACCTATATCTGTTGTTCCCTAGGCCCATATTCTAAACCAGAGCTAGGCATTTTATGGCCTGTAGGCCACATCTGGCCCTTTGACTGTCCCTGTCCGGCAGGAGTTGTAGTAAGGGGGCGGGGAGCATCGACCCTCCATAACAATTCCAGTTTCTCATATGACACTTGTGGAAAATTATTTGCCCATTCCTGTTTTAAATTATGGCAAGTAACAGTTCTAAATTACAGGAAAAAATCTGCTGCCAAGCTATTGAAACCCTTAGGCAAGATTAAACAATAATATGTTCTCCCTCATGGCAGTAATGTTGTGATGTCAACTATTATAAGATACTGCAATAAATATTGAATATAACTTACCGGTAAATCATTAACCAAATAATTTTCTTAACTTCCTGTAGCCTAGCAATGTGAAATCCTATATTTCTTCCACAATGTGTAGAGACTTGAGGATGGTATCACAATAGAGAATTCATGAGATTTTCTAAATTTAAATGTTAATTACTTGAAAATTACCTTCAATTCTTGCAATTTGTACTGTATTTTTGTTTCATCTGTATTTATCGAAAACATAATCATTACACTGAATGTCAGTATTAAGTATATATCATTATTTATAAACAGTTTAACCATCTTATTCACTAAGAACTCTACAGACACCAACTATTTTTACACATCACTAAGCTCACGAAATTGTATGCTTTTTTAAATAGTGTTTTTGACTATTACGTGTTTGTCTATGGATTAACATGGCTTTTCTCTGACTATGTAAGTATAATTTGCTTGCAGATGATTGTACATATTGTTCATGCAAATCATGTGTATGCCCATCACCTGGCTTATGAATTTAACCCCATACTATATTTAAGCAAACCATTTTTACAATGTACTGGTACAGTCATATAGTATGATTTGCTTTTTACAAAAATGAAGAACCTAATGTTAAATATCTCTTAACTTAATATCTTCTTTTTCTTTACTTTTTTTTCATTTTCTGGGAGTAGCACACCTACTTCATGATGTACTTTATTTAATTCTGTAACAATCGGACTGTACTCTCTTACCACTATTATTTCTTTAGGTGACAACCACTGTTTTCCACAATGATTTTATTGAATTTTCACCTCCTTCATTTCCAAGCTACTTTTGTACCAATTTCCCTTGACTCCTTGTGGTGTAAAACTGGGATAACAATCTGATGTCATCCAGATATTTTGGGTAACTATTTTCAAAATTAGTCAACTGCAGGCCAAAATATCTCCCCTGACCTACATTGGCAGTGCTCCATATCCAAGTTAATGAGGGATATTATATTTATTTAGCATGTCAAGTTCTTTCATTAGCGCAGAATATTGCGGTGAGCTGCCTGGGTTGCACAGCGGGAAAATAAATACTTACCTTCAAGTCTCTAACCAGGTTTTTCCCATTGTGCTCCTTTTGCTTATTCTTCTAGCCCTTCCAAGTTCTCTCTCTCTGCTTTCAACCTGTCTCCTCTTCCATTAGCCTTCTCCTGTCCCTTCAACCAGCAGAAGCTACGGTACTCATCCCTTTCTCCAGGGGCAGAAGCTGAACGTGAAGAGGAACTGGATCTGCCCCTCCTGCAGGGCTGTAAATAAAGCTAAAACCGCCCCGAGCGACTTTGCGACGTACAAACGTGATAAATAAAAAAAATAAAATAAATAAAACGCCCGCAAGACAACTGCCGCTTCTTCCTCTTCTTCTTCATCTTCTCCCGCCTCTCCCTCCCTTCCCTTCCCCGGGGACGGTTTCTTCCCGGCGTCTTCCCTCCCACCTGCCAGTCTCCTTTGGGGAGCAGGCAGATAGGCTGCTTCGAGGGGGACCCGGCCACCGGCTTTCCTTCTTTCGCGGCTGCACCCGCTCCGCCCCCCCCCCGCCCCCACTTCTTTTCCTCCCGCCCTCCGCTCGTCTTTCCTCTCCGGCACTACCTAACCCGACCCTGGCTCGCCTTTCGGCCGACTCAACCTAGCCGGGAGCTACGCCCACGCAGCACGCACCACCTTTGCCCCGCCCCTCCAAGCGGCCGGGGCCCTGCTATTTCAGGGAGGCGGGGCCAGAGGTGTTAGCCCCGCCTCTCGCCGGGTGGTGACTGCGTTGTGTGGGCCCGGCGGCCGCCGCCGCTCTTTTTCTCCCGCTCCACCGCCTCTTCCTCCCTCCCTCCCTCCCTCGCGCCTTCCCTCCCTCCCTCCCGCAGTCATCGCCGGGGCGCGCGCCATGGCGGAGCCGCCCGCTTCTCCCGCCTCGCCAGGACCTCAGCCGGCGGCCGCTGCAACCCCCGCCGGCGGCGGCGGCGGCTTTCAGCGGCTGCTCTTCACCCACGACCTGGTGTCCGGCCGCTATCGGGGTTCGGTGCGCTTCGGCCTAGTCCGTGTCATGCATGGCGAGGATTCCGACTCGGAGGAGGAGGACGGCGGCGGCGGCGGAGGAGGAGGACGAGGCCCCGGGGGAGGCGGCCCCGGGGGTGGCGGCGGCGGCGGAGGAGGAGCCGGCAGTTCCGGCGGCTCCGAGTCCGGGGTCCCGGGCGGGGGCGAGGAGAGTCGCGGGAGCCCCCTCCGCCGCGGGTACGTGCGAGTCCAGTGGTACCCGGAGGGCATCAAGCAACACGTTAAAGAGACCAAGGTAACGCGCGGCGCCTGCTGCCTCTCGGGGCTCCTTTTTTGCATTTCGCCCGCACACGCGGTGGGTTGAGTGGGTGGGGTGTCCGCAATGGGGCCGCAGCAGCAGCAGCTGAGAAAAGGGTGGGGAAGGGAGAGAGAGAGGGGGCTGCGTTAGGCTTGAGAGGGTCTCCCGGGGTTGACAGGTGGGAACGAACGGCCAGGTTTTGGGGAGCAAATAGGGGAGAATGGGGGGGGGGGAGAGAAGGTTAGCTTTTGGAAGGAGTCCGAGAAGAAGTTGGCCTGGGAGAAGCTGTTTCTTCCTCCCTGGCCGCCAGAATGTGGAAAGTCTCCTTTGCCACCACTGGGGTTGCCTGTTCTGCAGTGCCTTTTTTATGCGAAATAAACCTCATTAACGCGCCTTTCCACACACCAAGGCGGGGAAATAAAAGTTCCAGGTGTTTGGTGGAGGATTTTATTGCTGTGGCTCATGCAGATGGGATTTTATGATGTGTCAAGATGACATTGGCTTCCATTTGGCCACCCCCTCCCTATCTTTGGCCACGATTATTTTTTTTCTTTACAGACAATATCGGTTGAAGGGAAAAGCTGCATAGTGCCTTTTGAGAAATAGCACCAGGCAGCCTCCTGATTCTTGCATCCTTACCTCATCATTCCCCAAGTCATTTTTAATCATTTGTAAGGAAATGCATTTTTTTTTCAGCATCATCCCGTGGTAATTTGGGCCTCACCTATAATTCTTTGTAATGTAGAAGGGGGGGTGTCTTAGTATATAAGAAATAATCATTCTTGGTTTAATTAAGTTATTTTTCTTGTCTTGCAGTAATATTTTGGTGTTACCTTGCTTCTGGTTCACAGAACTGCATTCAACCTCTCTTTCTGGCTATATGGCTCTAAATATGTAGGGTGATGGAGTTTTTGATGGTATAGTGTATTATTTACACATTAGCATTCAGCATATTTTTGTGAGATAGCCTTAAAATTATATTAACGGTGGTTTATATTATCCTGTCTGAAATTTTGGTGGCGTCTAAACAAATAATTTTGTATTAATACTGTTTCACTTACTAAATTATAATAGTCATTTTCTTTATTCCAGAAATCACAAACAAAATACCTTTGAAATTAAAAATATTGGAGATTGAAAACTCTTGATTGAAATACAAATCGTCCAGAAAATTATTGCCCTACTATGGTGTGTGTATGTGTGTATTTATGTACAGACATACACATACAGAAAATAGAAGGCTCAATGTGATGTATGAATGAATGAATTATTTTTAATTTCCTCTGGTGAAGCAGTTACCAGTGTTTGTAAATTAATTTACAACAAGTTCAAGATTTCAGGAGTGTAAAGTTTGAATACAAAGTTCTAAGAGTCTCACAAAAAGGAGGGAAGGGATAGTCATTAAGCTAATCTAAGAAAACAGATGAATGCCTGGATCTAAAAATTTGTGAAACAGATATGTCTCACATAATTATGTGCTGTTAGAGGTAAGTTCTATACACATTGTTGCAAGCATAATCATTTGATCTGGAATCTATGCATGCTTTCCTATAAAGAAAGTGATGCATTCACTTTAAAATAAAATATGTAAGTGCTATTGATGTTTTTCAATTGTTGCATCCATTAAATCTAAGAAGAGTAAAAAAAATGGTATCATTGGCAAAACAAAAACTTTCAAAGCTTGTGCCTAAAAGATTCAAGGTATCAATGGTTATTGGGCCCAGAGATGTATAAACATATACACAAATTTATAAATTGTATATACACTTTTTGGGCTTTCCTTTAATCTTTTGTAGGAATAATCCAGGAAATTTGTTGTGAAGTCTGATTAAAATTTATTAAGAGATGAACTTGAAAATCATTGGATTTGACAAAAACTGATGGATTCAATTCAGAGACTATAAAAGCCAACCCATGTTAGATCTCTACCATCACTTTTGCTTTATAAAACATATCATATATAATATGCAGACACAGTATAATGTTTAGTAGGAGGTTGGATAGATAGTTGTATCATTCACATTTTAGTGCAAGTCTACATGCCAGTGGGATATATTTAACATTCTCAAATGAACAATTACATTTATTATATTTTCTTATCCAAAGGAATTCATACATTCAAACTCTTATAATTATATGACAAATATTTTATTTTTCCTAGATGAGAAGCTTTAACCATGGCACTCTCTTCCTCAGATTCAGATTATGAATTCATTTATTTTTTTCTAAAAAAGGAAGTTGAAATTAAGCTTTCAGAATAATGTAAGCATCTAATATTTTGGATTTCTTCTTCTTAACATAACAAACCTGTGTCTCAGGAAGTCTTTAGATTTGTACCATTGTGTGCAGGCAAGGTAATTTTATAAATTGTTATTATCCAATACATCTTATTCTCTTCTTCCTTTCCCTCTGGGAATTAGATGGTGTCATAAAAGGAAACATTTTTCTGAAATAATTATGGTGTTATTTATATTCCATGCCATCGCTTGGTTGAGAATACTGAGAAATTGGATTGATCCGTGATAAATCCTCTCTTGCTATTTCAAATAGTACAAAAATCTAATCAGATTCTTTTGGTTTTCTACAATTCTGTTTGATTGGAAGATGCAGGCAGCTATAAAACTGTGGTTAACAAGAGGGAAGAAGTAGCTCTTGTTTGTGTACTTTTAAAAGAATTATTTGATACTATGTGGGAAGAACACTTCTCTCATTTTGATTAAATTGGCATACATTTTTAGACTTTTGGATACTTTCCCTTTTTATGACCTGTAATCCCTTGATTTGGGGGAGAGTTGGGGCAGCTGCATGAAGCTGGGCGTTTACTGGCTGGATACCCTTCCTGATGCCATGCAGAATTCACAGCAGGTATTTTTTTCTTTGCGAGTAGCATAGTGGCCTAGTGGTGAAGATTCTTACCTCCCATTTGGAAGGTTGAAAGTTCTGTCCTAGGTAGTGACAGATGTTTCTCTCATAGGATTCTGTGTAAACTTGAAAAAAGATACTGTTTCTCTAAAAGTTACACCAGTTGATTTCTTAAAGCAGCATTTTTTTCTTGTATTGAAGCCTAAAAATCTAGCGTATCTAGTGGCTCTACTGGTACAACAGTCTTCTGAAACATTTTTTCTGAATTATTTTTTGAAGTATATTCTGCCCTATTAGCAGTAAAGATCCAAGGACCAAGAAATGTTTAGATCAAGCGTGTCCAATCTTTTGGCACGCCCAGCCGCATTGAGTGAAATGAAATTATTTTGAGCCACATAAAAATATCTATAATATAATTACTTATAATAAAGTTCCTTTTTATATATTTTAGTTATATCCCATTACTAGATGTCCAATGCCACATGTGGCCCATAGGCCATGGGTTGAATACTCCTGGCCTAGAGGAAAATGAATTTGACCAAACATGAGCTACAGCTGCTGTTAAGGCCTAACTCGTAGAGGTAAGAGCACTGAAGTGTCAATGCTTCTTTGCTCTTATTGCATCTATAGAATACTGCCCAGTGTCCCTTTGTGTAAGATCACCTGGACCCTGTTGGTCAAGGAGGCCTACTTTCATTTAGGGCCTCACAGGAAAATTTTCTGTACATCTGTCAGATAAAATCATCCTGTTCTGATCCCACTTGTATGTCAAGTGTGGGAAAGTCCTGTGGAGACGCCTGGGGGAAGAACTTACCTAATTATTTGGAAAAAGCTTGATCCTGTTGGACCTGAGGTAGACAGGGTCTGTCAGACTGCAAACATACTTATCAGTTAGATCCTGGTCCCTCCTGGTTGACCAAAGCTGTCCGGGAAGTTTCACCTAGGTGGATCCAAGCAATGGTAAATTCAACCTTGATAGAGGGGATGTCTTTCAGCTCTTTTTAAAAAGAGATACTGGTATGCTCTCTTTTCAAGAAGCCAGCGCTGGACCCTACCATTGTGGACAATTTTTATCCAGTTTCCCAGCCTCCCCTTTTTAGGGAAGGCGGTTAAGATAGCGGTAGAACTACAACCCCAGAGGATCAGGAATGAAATGGATTATTTGAATCCCTTTTGGTCAGGAACAAAAACAGCATTAGTCACACTTCTTGATAATCTCTGGCAGGAGCAGGATGGGGATAATAAATCAATCTTTTCTTTTCTTGACCTCTTGATGGCTTTTGATAATTTAGGGACAACTTAAGAGGTTGGTGACACAATTCTGTGCTGATCCACTTCTTTCCTCTGAAGTCAATTCCAATTGGTATTGGTAGGGAGTGAGAGGTCCAGCCATGGCTCCTTTTTCTGTGGATTGTCATAAGGCCTGGTATACTGTCTGGTCTTTTCTAAAATCTACACAAAAGCACTAGGTGAGAACATCCATCACCATAAGATCATCAGTATGCTGATACTACTCAACTATATATCTCTGTCCAAAGTGAATTAAGTGATGCTGTGGATATTTTTTTTGTAGTGCATGTAAAGCGGTGGTGGCCTGGATGGTGAACAACCTTGTAAGATAGAGTAGCTGGTGGGCAGGGGGCTCCTGTATCCAGAAGTTTATCAGCTTTGATCTTGAATGAGGCTGCCCCTCTCAAGACTGTGTTAAATTTAAATTTACTGACAAAGAAATAAAGGGAGACTAGTATAGCTATTTCAAGTTTTTTAGCTCTCATCAGCTAGCCATACCTTTCTGGGATTCGAACCCGGGCTGCTTGCATATTAGGCCGATGTACTAGCCTCTAAGCAGAAGCTGTATGTTCCGTTCCATATTTGGATCAGTCTTGCCGGAAAAACAACCTCCCAAGACTGACTCTTGTGTAATCTGGAGGTCCTCCTGGACTCCTCAAGAAGCAGGTGGCAGACATGGCTAGGAGGGCCCTTTATCTAATTATGTGCCAGTTATGCCCCTTCGTGGATCAGGAGGCCATCCTCTTGGCCATTCATGGCCTGGTCATCTCCTTTATGGACTATTGCAATGCAGACTATGGATCAGGATGGATAAAAATTGATTTAAAAAATAAAAATAAAAAAAGATCAGATTTTAAAAAATTTAAATCAGGTTTTTTATTTAAATTGGATTTTTTTTATTTTTATCAAATTTATTTTAATAAAATCCTTTTGGAGTAAAAATCTATCTAAAGATAGTTTTCTATTTA
>JAEANM010028129.1:0-10419 GCA_017656035.1 Myanophis thanlyinensis
TAAAACCCGGCCGGATGCCCCGGACAGGACGTAAAAAGAGGACATGTCCGGCCAAAAGAGGACGGTTGGTCACCCTACATTAAGCAGAGGTGAAATTCAGCAGGTTCTAGCACCAATTTACTACTAGAACCAGTAGTAAATTTTCTAAGCAGTTTGGATAACTGGTTGTTAGAAGAAATCTCCTCTTGTTTTTTTCCACTTTACTGGGTTAATCCTGTAAGGAAGGCAGGAAAAAACATTCTGGTGTGGTTTCTAGCCTAATCTTTATTACCCTGCTTACAGAAACTGCCTACCCAGTCACATGACCCCCAGCCCTCTCACAAAGCCATGCCCACAGAACCAGTAGTAAAAGAATTTGAATTCCACTACTGACATTAGGTGAAAGAAGCAAAATGAAATGGTAATGACAACCATCTTGGGCAAAGCTTCCCCAGCCTTGATAACAAGGAAAGGGAGAAGGAAGGGATCCGAAGGATGAGCTGGTCTACATAAAGTCAGCAAGATATGAATCAATTCCTGTCTTCAGAGTATAATGTACATCTATACATGTAAAAGAAACTCATCATTTTTAGAACAAATTAAAAAAAGGGGAGATTTCAATCATTGCTTCATTCCTTTCTTCTTCAGTATCAATGTACAAATTCTTTAAATGTGTTCTCAGGAAAAGGTAAATAGATTATTGTGCATATTGCTCTCAATGTAAACATATTTGTTTATCTGTCCATCCCATTCTTCAAGAAATGTATGCATTTTTGTATTTATTTCTTTGTTTGGAAAGCTGAATTTGGGAAACTGGTGATACGATACAATACTAGAGGATGGTTTGCAATTGATTTATGGAATGCAAGTTTATTTCTTTATCATAATGCAAGCTAAACAAAAATATCACTTCTTATTTGGAGCAAGGGATGAGTGCTTGGACGCTCACTGAATGGGTAACATTTCAACTGATAATTTAAGGTGGGTATATAGGATACCTCATTTCAAGCCAGGCTTGCTTTGATCCATAAAAAAATCTAACTGCCAGCCGAACAGCAATTTATTGTAAATCTCAGTCTCTTGTTCAGATGCAACTGTCACATTTAGTTAAAACAACATGCTTCTGTTTATTTTATTCAATGGGTTTAATACTGTCATAATCCCTTCCATTTTCCCTGACTAAGCCTTTTCCCTTCATTTAAGATTATCTGCTTTACTCAAAGTCTCATTGATTTTGCTGGATTCTATTTTTAAATGTATTTAAGGTTGAAGGCAAAGCTATTTTGCACAGTTAATGGAAAATGCATATGTTCATGTGCAAATTTTAGGGCATCATATCCCACCCTGCCAAATTCTCATAAATATTCTAGTTCTATTTCTTCTAGTGGTAGAGATAAGAAATTGTCCTTTATTCTTTTTGGGGACCAGTTTTGTCTGCATATTTGATTCAAAATTGGGTAAAATATATCAGGGCATGAGAGGAAAATGACCTACACACTGAACTTCCAGGAGAGTCTTGGTTGTTATACAATACCAAGGATGGCTAACAATAATAAACTAAGGTCAGATGACTAACAAAAATCTAATAATTGCAAGATTCTCAATGAATGGGAAGACTGACATTGGGAGCAGGGTTATCCTACTTATAACTATAGTTATTATAACTTTCCTGAAAAAAAATCTAAATATGGCAAACCATTTGAATCTTCTTTATATTTTCATTACTATTGGTATTTAGAGGTACAGTAGCTTGGATTTTTGCATTATAGGTATAGTCATACTTAGAAGGCAGTATAAATTTGTGTTTTTCAGAACCTGGGAAGGCAAGTTCTAGCCTCTTACTTTGGCATCCATGCTTACTAAATTCCTTCTAACACATCATCCTGTCCCCAGATAGCTTCTTGCTCTGGAGGAATGTGGTTTCAGGGATGAGAAATTACCCCTCTGAGAGCCACGCACACTGGCTCCAAGGCCTTGTTCTAAACATATATCAAAGGAAGGAATCAGAGTGAGGAAACACCTTCACATATTACAGGAGAAAGCCATGTTACTGAAGTAATAAATCAGCTGATGATGTGAGGATATATTTCCTAAAGTATCATGCATTTAAGTATATAATCTTTGAAGGTAATCACTACTTACATTTTGGCTTAGTAACTAATCTATTTAGAAGGAACAGTATGGGATAAGGGCCGTTTGATGGGGAGAAGGTTTCAATAGGAGTACTTAGAGGACTTCCGGTTGATGTCAAGATGATTCTAGTCATGAAAACGGGTTGCTCCATCTTTGCCCTAGTCTTCCCTGGCTTGTGGGCTCCATAGGGAGCTGGGAGCCACTCTATAGAAGTGGCGAAGTGATGAGGGGTGCCCGGTGAGATCAGAGAGAGCTCGCAACTCTCCAGAAGGATCCTCAGGCTGGAAGTCCTCTCGTACCACAGCAGGACACAAGGGGCAGTAAGAAATTGCTGACAAGCAGCTGTGATAATTGGACTGAAACATCTAAGAGTGGTGCAGGAGCAAAGTCAGTGAGCAGCTGTGGAACTGGGTGAGAAGATTTGCTTTTAGTGAATTTAAACCCCAAAAGACTATTTCAAAGTAAAGTATCTCGAAATTATTTGATATTATCTGGAATTTAGAGGCAAAAAGACTCAGGAGATGATGAAAAAAAATGCTGGAACAGAAAGGAGAATGGAAAGGGTAAGGCATTACTTGATTTTTAAATGCAGAATGCAGAAAATTGGGGTTTTTAGTTTGAAAGACATTTTTTCTTGTGAATAGGCATGTTTAAAATGCCGGAATGATGGATTTAAAGAATTTCACAAATTTGGAAATTTGGAAAAAAATAATGTAGAATTTAAGAACTGATTGTTATTGGAAACCTGATTTTACAGTGTCATCTGTTGATTGGAAGAGCATATTGTATCCAACTAAAGTGGAAATAAAAACTCAAACTTTACAGGACTATAACAATACATTGAATTATTAAAAGGGACTAAAGACTCTCAGAGGAAAAAGGAAAAAAGAGAAAGAAATAATTACAGATTTTTAAGACTGGTTAGAAGAAATAAGAATTTAAAAGACTGAGAGGTATGCCTCTGAAACAGGAGAGTGAATTTAATATTTGAAAATATTTGGGTGTTGGATCATAAAATGAAATAGTGATACAAGAAAAACTTTTAAAATGTTCCACCAGGAAGAAATGGACAGCAGGGAGGAGTTGGTGTTCTCAATAAGTAAAATAAGGAAAATGATGAGAACAGAATTTAAAGACTTAAAGAACAGTTTGGAGATTATTGAAGAAAAAGTGCAGATTATATCTCAAGAAGAGAAGAATGGACAAGATATCCAGGAAGAGGGGGACGTGAATAAAAATATTGTTGTAAAAGTTGGGAGGGGGATCCAAAAAAGGGTACAAAAGGATATAAGAGGTACAATACTAAAAGGAGAAAAGTGGGAAGAAATTAAACAAAGAAATAGCATATGGCAAGAAGCCATAGAGGGAATGGAGGCTTAGGAAGTCTCGTGAGGGAAAGAGAAAGGAAAAAAAAATAGACATTTTGAAATCAAAATATAGGAAAAGGATAGTGAAGGGTAGAAAGTTTAAAGTAGATAATTTAGATGGCAATAGAGCCAGAAATACAAATGGGAAGCAGGGAAATGCGAGACAAGTTAAGAAAAGAATCAATCAAACTTTGAGGAAGATGAGAGATGATGGATAGAAAGAAACTTTCCTATGATTGTAATTGTGGCAGGTGTGTAGATAAAAGTTTAGAAAGGAGGGAAAGAAGGTTAGGGGAACAATATAGTGAAGTACACAATTTTTAGATTTTTTTAGAATTATAGCAGTTATGAAAAACATTAAACCTGAGAAATGTTTCACATAGATAGTGTGAAAGGAAAGGTAGGAGATATTGAATTTTACAGAATTGATCTAAATTGTAATGTTAATATGCATAAATGTTAAGGGATTTAAAAATGGGTAGTACACAAAATGTGAAAAGGATAAGCAATTATATTGAATCTATGTTACAACAGATGATAAGTAGGGTATATAGGTAGCAGGATATGAAATAGAGGTGATATTGTTACAGAATTGATATAAATAGTGATGTTAATGCATATGACTAATACAGGATAATGGATGTAAAAATGGGTAGTACAAGAAATCTTGAGGTGAATAATGATATTGAATTTATATTATATATGATAAGCAGGAGAAGAGAAATAGCATAAAAATGATATAGAAATAATATTTTTTGATATGGAATAATTAAAATGTGAAGGAGAATAAAGGGAATAATTAAAAAATAGATAAGTGTAGTTGTATAGGAAAATGTGCATTATTATTATTATCAGAATGTTTTAAAAGGTAAAAATAAGAAGAATAGAGTTGGAAAATAGGAATTGGTATAATTTTGGAATAATGAAATTTGATACAATAAAAAAGGAAAGAGTATATTTAATGGGAGCATTGTAAACAGAATTAAGAATAATAATGGAAATGAAGAAGATTAATACAATGTCTGTACCAAGATGATTAATATTATGTTGAAGAATTAATGGTATGTTGTTTGTACCAAAAGAAGTGACACCCAGATACCATGCTGTACATGCAATGATATGTTGTTTTAAAAATAAAAAAATAAAAATGTTTTTGTTTAAAAAAATAGGAGTACTTAGAGGGTAATGCTACTTCCTTGGAAGGTAGGAGGGCTAGCTCCAGGGGATTTTTCCCTAGACAGTGGGGATTTTAAGATATGCTTCCAGTGCCAAATATTCTTCCAGATCTGAGATGTACTTTCTAAAAGAGATCTTATGGAATAGGGATTGGAATTTTAAACCATGATACTAATTCTTTTGTCATTATAACCAGGTTTAACCTCATCCAAAATGGACAAAGTGACAAAACTTTGTAAAGATAACAGGAGTGATATGTACCATATTTTCCCACCACCTAAAAGTGGGTGAAAATTGTGGTGCATCTTATACATTGAATATAGCCATCAAATATAGCCATCAAAATGCCTCTGGGGCCTCCCCCCAGCCCCCAGAGGCATTTTGCAGGGCTTCAGAAGCCTCTGATGGGCTCATTTTCACCAAGAAATGGGCAAAAAATGGGCCGTTTTTTGCTGAAAATGAGCCCTGCAGAGGCTTCTGGAGCCCTGCAACATGCTTCTTAGGGCTGGGGGGAGGGAATAGAAAATGCTTGGGAGGCCAAAAAATGGGTGAAAAATGGGCCTTTTTAGCCTCCCAATCCCCCCCCCCGACACCTTGTATTCCCTTCCCCCAGCTCCAAGAGGCATTTTTCAGGGCTTCAGAAGCCTCAATTTTCATCTATTTTTGGCCTCCCAACCCCCCCTATGTTTTATATTCCCTCTCCCCTACCCTCAGAGGCAATAATCTTCATTATTCTCTTTCACTCTTCTTATTTTCTTTCCAGAATTACTCAGCCTTTATGGCCTTCCAGTATTTCCAGTTTTGAATATTTTCTGTCATCAAATGCCTATTTTTTAAATAAAGTTTTTTTTTTCAATTTTGATAAACTTGTAGATCCTACCTAAGTCTGCAAGCACTACTGTGAGGAGATGATGTCACATTTGTTCACATAATGACTGTAATTGTAATGTTTGGTTAATTAGCTCTATATTTACCAAATTTCCAAGATTTGTGGTAAGAGTATGATATAACTTCCAAAATGTAGGTGCGTCTTATACACTGAAAAATATGGTATCTTTATTTTAGTCTTTGTGAGCTCTACCATCCCATTTTGGTTGTGCTCCCTAATAATGTAGTTATGTCAACGTCCACTGTTAGTGAAATGTTGCTCTTGGGCGCCTTTTGCTTTAAGAAAATTTAAAATAGTTCCATGGACCATTATGTGTCCAGTCCTGGCTAAATGGAAGAGAGCTCTATAAATCTAGTTACAGTGTCGACTCACATTATTGCTTTAAAAAACAAACGAGCCAGGTACACTGCTTCAAATTTTGCCAATCCCTATCAGAATGATAAAGTCTGAATTGTCCTGCAAAATATCTCCAAAATTTTTCCTTAGGGATATAGAGGTTTTTTTTCTTTCTCTTGATAGTAGGAAACTGTTATTATCTGCACTGGTAAATTCTTAAGATTATAAAATAAAACAATACACAGCTGGATACATAGTCTGCTAAGCAGGAAGTTTTAATAATGATCTTACTTGATTTTGCATACACATCTAAATGTAGGTCATTCAAATCTAGAAAAGAAAATAGTTCAAGTAGATTTCTAAATGTATCAGCAGCTTTTTATCACTAAAAGCGATTTCCCACTTGTTGTCCAATCCCATGAAAAGCACATGATTAATTTTACAAGGAACAATAGCATGCATTCAGAATTCCAGCACCTTTGGACGCTCTGAAAATAATAGTGGACCTTTTCAACAATCATGAAAGTCTGAATCTTAAAAAGAGGCTCTGTGATACATTCAACCATCTACACCTCAGGACACCTAGGTGTCCTTCTTTCTCTCCTTTACCAGTATTCCAGTTTAAGTTGACATTAAGTTGTTAATTAAGCTTAATTGGCTTAATTCATCTCCTCCAACAGAAGCAATTATGAACTAAGCTCCAAAGAGGTATTAACCCTACAGTATTTCCACAAGTGCTTATCCTTCCTTAACAGATCCATTTTCTAGATAAAATGCAACAGCAATAGCATTTAGCAATAACATTTAGACTTATATATCGCTCTGTAGTGCTTTACAGCCCTCTTTAAGCACTCTGTAGTGCTTTAAGCCCTCTTCACAGAGTCAGCATACTGCCCTCAACAATCTGGGTCCTCATTTTACCAACCTTGGAAAGACGGAAGTCTGAGTCAACTTTGAGCCACTCGGAATCAAATTCCTGGAGTGAGCAGTGAGATAGACTGCAGTTCTGTACTGTATTTGAACCACTGTCCTACCATGGTTCATATAGTTTGTTGCCAGCTGATGCTGTTACTATGTGTGTGGGCACCATCTCTTCATATTGTCTTGATCAATGAAGGAAAACTTCTCTGTTTCCTTTTGAAGAAAATTTTCAGAGAGGTATTTTTATAAGCAGAATGTCATCATTATTCATTGTTGGTCTTGGGCAGGGGTGGGCAATTATGGCTCCTTCATGACTCGTGGACTTCAACTCAGGAATTCTGGGAGTTGAAGTCCACGAGTCATGAAAGAGCCATAATTGCCCACCCCTGGTCTTGGGTATTGTTAGATAAAGAGTCTTCTATTTCATAAACACCACAAGTATTCCTATTTATATGATCTGGTTAGTTTTTACACACACGAGGGCTAAGTTTTCATATTGTCAAAAGTTAACCAGAAGTAAGTGTTTCATTTGCAAAGCTTTTCACACCAATTGGGTTTATTAATAGTTCCACGAATTATTTTGAGGAAGGACCTGGCTGTCTCAGTGCTACACCAGTCAGCTCTATATTGAACAATTTTTTAATTAGAAGTTTCATTTTGTTCATATTTTTCCTAGTTACAAAATAGTGCATTAGCCTTCCCAGAGTTAATATCTTTCCCAGACTCTGGATTTCTCAAATTAGGTGGTCTTTTAGGGAACCCACTTATCTGGCCAAGCACTGCTCAACATAAATTATTTATGTCTATTTATCTGTATTTGGACTGTTTCTATATTCTGAATCTCTCTCTGGTCTGTAATTCATAAGTGAGTTTTGGTGCACTGGGGAATCTAATAATAATAAAATAATAAAATATGAACTATAGCTAAGCATTTATATTCCCCTGAAATTTCAGAGCTTTTAAAAATAATCCAATAGCTTTAGAGGGAAAACATCTTTCCATCCTCTTTTTCTTATAAATGTGCTTACAGGACGCATTGTTATATTGGAGAAGTTCACTTTTTCTATGTTTCAAATCACCCCTCCTTTGGCTGACTTTCAGATCTGTTTATTGGAATTTTAAAGTATTACATTTGCAGTTCCATTTAAATTCCTATACATCATTATGTTCAGGTGGAGCTAATTCCCTTCTTTAAAAAAAGAAGAAAAGAGCAACTTTGGTTTTATCTTTTTTATCATAAATATTAAGAATTGCAAGAATGCATTTGAATTGGCACTTACTACTTGCTAGAATTGGTTTGTGTTATATTTGTGGGTTTAGAAATAGTCCGTAATTGGCAAGAAAAGGCTTGGAATTTTTTCAAAAAGGTTTTGAGGGATGTAATAAAGAAATGGCAGGAGACGCAAAAAATAAAATAAAATGAAATAATGTACCACATTAGAAATGATTGGTTTTGTTTGCTTGCTTATTTTTCCTCCCGTGTTGCATTGACTAACTGGCTTTTTCGCTTGTTATTGCTTCCTTGCTTGGAATTGCTTGAAAAGTCTCAAAGACTCTTCTGGTACTTTAAAATTAACCAATTAATTTTTGCGTAGTATTAATAGAACTCAGTCCATTTCATCAAATGCAAGTGAATTGTGATGCATTAACACTAATAGGATAAGAAATTGTTTAGTCTTTAACCTAAAGCCACAAGGATTTCCCCCCTCCCTATTTTTGCTGCAAAACACCTATATGGTTGCTCTTCTGGGAACAGTTGGGAAGCCTGATTTCAAAGAATTTTTTAGAGAGATTGAATTGACATATTTTAAATTAAATTTGTAAGGAGAGGGTTTTTTTCATAGGATCAAAACTCTGTCAACTCATCATATGGAATGTTGGCCAATTGTATGGAGTCCAATAGTGTTAGAGAAAAGAATTAATCTTAACAATGTGTGGAGGATTTGTGAAGTGAATGTGGTAAGGGTGCTCCTAGTGCACAAGAGATATGTGCAGTGGTAATATTGCATAAGGAATTATTCTTCTTATGAATAGTGAACTGGTGTTTGTCCTTTAATTCACTGGACAATGATCAAATCTGCTAACAGCAATAGCAATAGCACTTAGATATCACTTCACAGTACTTCACAGCCTTCTCTAAGTGGTTTACAGAGTCAGCATATTGCCCCCAACAATCTGGGTCCTCATTTTATCCACCTCGGAAGGATGGAAGGCTGAGTCAACCTTGAGCCTGGTGAGATTCGAATTGCCAAACTGCAGGTTTCTGGCAGTTAGCAGAAGTAGCCTGTAGTATTGCATTCTAACCACTGTGCCACCACGGCTCTAATAGACTCACTGGTTATTGATTCAACGGTTGTATACTTCATTCTGAACTTTTTATAATTTTAGAAGCAGGAACAAAAGCAAAGGGGATAAAATATAGAAAGGTAATCATATCTGTGGTTCTGGACAGTTCTGGACCATGGTGTTTTATAAAGGCACAGAAAGGCTGCAGGTTATTTTGCACAAAGCACTATTTGGCTGTGCTATCTTTATTCTGGGGGTTAATGCGCTTCTCTAGTTTTGTTCTTGCAAAAATACATGTTGGCATAAACCATTGCTATGGCTTAATCTGGTTGATTTAATGCTAATCACAGCCTGTTTGCAAGCTAATCCTCTTTCTCAGCTCATCCGTCCATAACATGGATGTAGCATTTTTCTGAAATAGTGCTAAAGCTATGTTCAAAAATAGCCCAGTTGAAAAGTAAAAGGTTTGGTGTGATGAAGTGGGGGGAAAAGCAATCGTTACTGGGAACTTCATCCATACTAGTGCTGCATGGGAATGGCAATGCTGGTAGCAAATGTAGTCTTCTCTTTGCGGTTGGCAATACCCAGAATTGAACTGCCATGGAGGACACAAATCATGATTGGTCCACAGGTAAACCCAGTGCTACCAAAACTGGAATGGTGTAAGCAAAACAACATTGATTCCACTCTTTTCCATAGAGGTGACACGAATAACTGTGGAGCATTGCATCAAAAGCCATAGAACTGGAACTGAATGATAGCACTTAGCAATATCACTTAGATTTGTATACTGCTTCACAGTGCTTTACAGCCCTCTCTAAGTGTGAGCATATTGCACCCAACAACTGGATTCTCAGTTTACCAAGGATGGAAGGCTGAGTCAACCTTGAACTGGTGAAGATCGAATTCCTGGTAGTGAGCTGAATTAGCCTGCAATACTGCATTCTAACGACTGTGCCACCACAGCTTCTGACATTGTCTCCAGAAGCATTTACATACTACAGTTGGAGGGCTCATGCCTAAGTCCTCCGTCAATAGTAAAAACAAAGCAAGATAAAAAAGTGTCTGCAAAACATGTTGTTGTTAAAAGAGGCAGATTAAGCAAAAAGTTTTCCCCAGATGTAATTGTCTTTCTGTAAAGTCGGGGCAAAAGAATGCTAAATCTAAAACACAGACCTAGCATTCTTTCAAAAGCCCAAATAACACCTGACGAATGGAATGAAAAGCATCAGTTAGGCATTACACAAGGAAATACCTCTGTGACAGATACACATCTTGGTTTTCCTACAGCCCAGCCCAGCCCACCCCCCCCCCCCCCCCCCCCCCCCCCCC
>JAEANM010028130.1:0-10419 GCA_017656035.1 Myanophis thanlyinensis
TACGATAAATAAATAAATAAATAAATAAATAAAATGTGGTTTATTCTTATGGAAAATAAATAAGATACAAGGAGATGCAGCAGTGCTGCTTGCATTCTCATGTTCACAGGAGGTTCAGAGTGAACTAAAATGGATTACATGATTATGTAGCCACCCAGGAACTGTCTTATTGTAAGCAGACCATCAGTCCTAGCTTCACCTGTTTTAACTTCAGACTTTCTGCAAGATTGCAGGGTGGAAATCATCTTATTCCTATGAGGAAATATGGATCTTTAGCAAGCAAAACATTAGCTCTGCCACTGATCTATGGCCCTGAATTTAATTGCTATACACAAGACCTTATACTATATCATAAAGTCCAACTATTTTTCCAGAGGTCATATGCCACTAATGGGGAAAAAATGCCTAAAACTTTAATCTAATTCATGTTCAGCAATATCAAAATAAAGAGGAATATCTCTATGTGCTTCATAAACTGGGAGCAAAGAAGGAAAAATTGTTGAAAAGAGATTGTGACATGTTTCTGAATCTGGCAACATACCAAGGCTATTTCTGAAAGCATTTGTGACTGAGATTAATGTCCTTATTTTTCAGGTGCCAGTATTGTTTGGGCTGTAACTCACCTTGCCTTTGTAATCCATGACATTATAACAAAATATTGTTCTGATCTTCCAAAAAGAAGCACTTCTAAGCAAAAAGCAACATTTGACAGAAACAAAAAAGATCTTGTGAAGTAACGGTCAAAGCTTTCATTTTCACTGTGCCGTACCCAAAGATTTTCCCAAGTAGATAGATATGGCAAATGACAATAAAAATGGCAAATGACAATAGAAAATGTGGTGAAAGAATTATTGTGAAATTATTGTTGATGTATTCAAAAAATGCATGAAGTTCTTCTCTTCAACTTAGAAATTGGCAAACATTGTATACAGCATACATTTTAAAAAAGTATAAACACATTTTTAAAAAAACTGGGTGTTCTATACATCCAACTACAACACAATATCAAATAATAAGATTAATCAGGCAGAATAAAAGTAAGATATATTAAATAAATTAATTTACTAAAATAGTTAATTTACAAATGGAGTTTTGATCATTGCAGCTGCCCCTCTGCCATTATCTATATATATCTAGTTGAATTGGAGTCATTATACATTTTTGGTCTCTTGTGTTGAAGCAGGTAAAAACAACTCTTTGTTTTGTTCTAATTGGTCTATTTTGAGTTAAGTATTGCTATAATTCAACTAATTTAATTAATTTAATTCAAATACTATTTTAATCACTTGAAGTTTTCTCAGCATTCATATTTGTCAAGCACACTAGTTTTGTACCATTTATTATTTCAGAGCTCTCAAGCAGTAAGTCAGTTTAATGATGGATGATACAAATTAAAAATAGGCATAACCTACTTTTACCTATCATTTTGGTGGACATCTAGAAAAATATCTTTTCTTCCTTTCAGTTTAGTCAGAATGGTGTCTTTTATATTCTCTTTTTAACTAATAAAAACTTTTTGTCACTAACTGATATTTATGTAACTCAGATTCAGAAAAAAATTGTCAATATGAGCAATTGTATCAACCCTAAGATTTGTGTCAGGTGTCAACTCTAAAATAGTATTAAGTGTAAAGTCCATATGTGAAGAGGTCAATTAACCATTTTACTGCTCATGCCTATTTCACAGGTATCTTTCTAAATTGGTAATTTGGTGCCAGACTAGATAAGGTTTTAGTGTCATTCAAGGAAAGGGGAAGGGTTGGATCTTGCTCTCTTGCACCTACATAATAATTCCAGACTAATCCCCTACTTGAGTCCTCCTCCTGCAGGGCTTGGTCAGTTTGTCTCTAACAAATAGCATAATTTATTTTAGAACACACTAATTTGAACAAACTAATTCCAACTAATTTGGAAATTGCTAAGAACTATGTGACATGGCAAAAGTCCAGGACTTAGACTCTAAATATGATTTGACAAAGCTTCTTCAGCCTGTGAAATGTCAGCCTCAAGAGACATCAAACTAAGAATCATGTAGGGCTGATCAATTAAGAGGAAAACACAGTAAAGATATTCTTTGAAACTTTTTGTAAAGCAAAGGTATAACTCTTTTGATTAATGACAGCTAGTTACAGCCTGATTTAAGTAGCAGGCCCAACACATGTGCCCTTTATTGGAAGCAATGTCTGATCTCTGGCTCTGGTGTGATGTTCCTGTTTGTGTAAAAAACCTTGACCTCTGACCTGCCTGACAACCATGACCCTTCTCTCAGAATTTTGGACTGTTTTTGGACTATTCCTCTCTGAGCCCTTTTAAGAGGAAATCATTCAGACAAGTGTATTAGAGATTCTGTTTTAATTTGCATGCATCAATTATGGTTGTCTTTTTGACTTTAAAGCAGGACCCTATGTTTCAGAAACTATGCTTAACTATACCTGGACATCTAGAAGTGATTGTAGTACTTTAGTTTTTGATGAAATTTCATGATATTTGTAAGCATTGGTAGTGTGAAAAGTTTTATAATATTGATATTTATTCATATAAAAATTTCAGGACGGTAATTGGATGAAGGAGGTTATAAGGGATAACAACTTGTATGAAGAGTATAAAACACTGCTATTTGTAACGAAAAATCTTTAAAATTTCAGAAAGAAAATTTTGAGGAATGCAAGATGGTTTATGGAAATTGATTTGTGGGAAGAATTTTTTAAAACTTTTATGTGCTTATAAAATCGTTAATCCTGTAACTTTTCAAAATGAAGCTTTTAACACTTAGGCTTTATGTCAGAGTGTATGCAGCAATTTAGAGCTACCAGAAGTTTGTATAGAGTGACTGCTTCTAAGCTATAACCCAGGAGCAATAATACACAGCACACAGTTGATATACAGTGGTTTATTTACAATAGTATACAATACATGTGGCAGCAATTATTTTACTCAGGCATGGAGAAATTCTGTCCCATAAACCAGTCAAACAAGGATCAATCAGCAAGCAAACAAGTAACACAGGTATGATGCAGGAAGAAATGCAGGAAGGAAGGAACGCCCTCTACCAGCTTCCTTTTATAACCATGCCTTAAAGGGGAGTATTCCTCCTTAAAGGGAAACAACTACCGAATGCTGAGTAATTCTTCTCAAGTAACTTCCTGTAACTCTTGCATCAGTTTCCTGCCAGAGTGAATCAGCATTTCTAACTGTTCAGCCCTTAAATATATAATTATGACACTCCTCACATTTAAGGCTGAACAGTTATTAACTCCACAAATGCTGTTACACATACCATATCTTTTCTTCCAGATACTGTACAAGTGCCATTAACATATTCACATATAAGTTACAGTTACAGGTTATCTTTTTTACCTTCTTTTTATATTGTGTACTGACCATATCGTTTGGTTTATCACTGTATGCGCAAACTTCAGTCATAGTGAATCGCTCAGGAGGAATACCCTTTGTGCTTCTCTCAGAACTCCTGAGTATTACTTGGTCCCCAGTCTCTGTTTTTTCTCTTTTGACTTCACATCTGTCTCCCTCTATGTCTTCATCTGATCTGTTTCCAATTTACCTTGTCCTTCCGGAGACCCATTACTGCTTATTGGCATAAACATATCTGTGTTGGAATGTACGTTTTTCCAGTCCTGTTCTGCAAAACTTGCAGATCTCGAAACAACTATCCTTTTGGTCCCATCTGAGATCTATATCCCTTGGAACCCGGCTCATACGTTGTGTGATGTATTGGTTCATAACTCACATATTCACGATTCCTAGCCTTTTAATCTTATTAATTAAAAAGAATAGCATTAAGGTTTCTATTCATTTGATAGCTTAATGAAGTAGGCAAAAATGCTTTGTATATTAAAGTGTAAACTGTGAGGTTTTTATGTGTTCTATAGAATCATGTGGTCGCATCAGGGAGGATCAGATTTATATTTTACTGAAATGTTTTTAACATAGAAAGTTGTTGATAAATATTTTCCATTGTATTTTAACTGTATTTAAAGGTAATGCTGAGATGTATTTAGTCTGCCGAACAATTAGACAGAAGAGTCTTCTTATCCATGTTGTACTCTAGACAGTCGATACATTTTTTTTCTTTCTGGGAAGAATATATATTAGTCAAACATTGTTATTCTTAATGCTTATTATTTATTTACTCATAAAATGTATAGAGGCATTTTGCCTCAAAGTAACTCTGGGCAGTTCCCTAAATTTTGTTCCCAGAAGTTTCAAGGCCAGAATTTAAAGAAAAAAACCCTGACATGCACAGCATTACATTAAAACGCATGAAGTAAACATAAAACTTGCTTATGACATTCCCACATCATCCCTTCTCGTATTGTTTTTCCAACAGAGATTTTTTTTATAGCTACTACTTTTTTTAATATAGCTAAAGGTATCCTTTTTATGTTGTATATCAGACCAAAAATGTGTGTGTGTGTGTCATATAAAATAGGCTTTTTTGCTTTTATTGTATAGGTTATATGTGTTCCTTTTAAATATTAATAAATTAAATCAATTAGTATATAATTATTTATAAAATATTTCATATTTTGGAAATTATCTCCATTTGGGCAATTAGAAAAATGATACTTTCCTGTACGATTCAGTTATGATTTATTAATCACACAAGGGAATAGTGAAAAATTAAAGATTGTTGGTATGCCCTGCCAACAAGAAAATTAATAGTTTGTTTTACTTAAACAAAACTTCCTTTTCTCAATTCAGCAATAGAAAACATAATGATTATTGTCTTAATTAAAAGTGCAAGCAATGAGAAAAATGCATTTAGTAAAGTGATTCCCCAACTTCTAGCATCAGCTTTATTTGAAGAATTTTCTCCAAAACCTCTGTAGTTCTCTTAAGTATGTCTAGAAAACAAGGGTGGTATATAAATAACTCTTAGGAAGTGAATAAAATTAAAGGTAAATTGTGAACAGGGAAAACCATCCTGGCAAATGAATGTTTTACAAAAATCCATGTTCACTACAGTGACATTTTATACTATAAGAATTCATTTTGTGTGTGTGCTAATAACAAATTCTAAATTTCACATTATCTACTCATGATTTAAAGTTAATAATGGTGTGACATCAGAATGTAAGACAATAAATGGTGTGAAATTAAATTTAAATGATCGTTATCAGTGGCCTAGTCTTCTGCTTGTCACATGAAGGATAGCTTGTGACTATAATGAGGAAAAAAAATATAATGTGCAGTCCTTTTAATAAGGAAATGTTCTAGTTCTGATGTGTTGGAAATTAGATTACTTTTAAGTCTGTATTCCACACATTGGTACAGGTATAAGGCAGGATAAAGTATTACTCATATATGATGAAACTTTAAATGAAGCAACTAATCACACTGCACTGACTGAAGGGTAAGTAAATCATTCTGATTCATATTATCCAGACTAATGGGTGGATCAGACTATAGTTAGCATTTGCATTTCTCACTACTGAAGTGCTGCAAGAAAACACTTCCGTTTTAAAAAAGTACATGCGGTACATAATTTAGAATATGTTTATTCAGGGCAAAGGTATTTCAAAATGAGTGACAGGGTAACATGCCTGAATGAAAAAGAGTGGTTGGGTCTGTGCCAAGGTCATTATTATTACTTTTTATGGGGCAGTTGAAAGGCAGATGATTCAGCATTAGACCAAGAACACATGAACAGAAAAGGAAAAATGCTAGAAGGCACCTGTAAAGAGCAGTTACGTGCCTTAAATATATAATATAGAACGAGTAAGGAAAAACAGTGGTTTTGTTTTATTATTTCAGATGCTGCAAGTTATGCACCTGGTTAACATGGAGTGGAGAAACAATCCACCTTGCCAAGTTAGAGATTTCAGATTACAGCTCTCCCAGATCTCTCTGGGATGAAGAGGAAGACCCAGAAGACAATCCTGGAGTGGTTTGTAAAAGTGTGGGAAGATCAGGAGGATGGATTGCATGGTGTGTATGGAAATTCAGATGCTGGAATTTTGGGAGTTAAACTTTGTTTCTTAACTAGAGAGCCAGGAAAAAATCCAAGATAAGGAAGAGAAGAAGGAATTGTAATAAAGTATAAGTGGAAAGTGAGAAAAGAGATTTAAGGAGAAAAAGTAAGTAGGTTAAGATGAGATTTCATATACATATGCATGCATACATACATACATACATACACATACATATATTTGTATAATGCCTTTATTATTTTTTACAAATAACTCAAGGCAGCAAACATATCCATGACATCTTCCTTTCTTTTCCTCTCCTATTTTCCCACAATAACAATTGTGTGTGGGGTGGGGTGGGGGTTGACAGTGTGTTAGTGGCCCAAAATCAGCCAGTTAGCTTTAATGAATAACGCAGGATGAACTCACATTCTCTACTTTTTAGCCTATGTCATGGCAGTGTCACGTGACATATTGAGACTTTTTTCTCTTCGCTAAAATGTGTGTGGTTGTGGCCAGAGTGCAAAGTATCTGGCTTGTGAGCTAGGAGTTTAACAGTCCTAACCTAGTGCCTTAATCACTAGACTGAACTGCTCTTTTATATAAAATTATGCATCTTATATTATTCTGTACATACTGATTTTGCAATTTTTTTACTTGAATATATTATTAGAGAACACTACTTTATTAGCATCACTACTGTAGTGTCCAAAATAAAGTCTCCCATCCGTGTGGGTGTGGATGTGTCTGTGTCTGTGTGTCTGTGTGTCAATGTATATCTGTATCAGCTACTATCCTTACTCACAATTGAATTGCACAGGCATTTTAATAAGCTTTTATTAATTTTATTTTGCAACAGAAATTCCAAAAACACAAATTAAAAAGGGCAAATTTAGCTGCATAGATTCACCCTATTCCCCTATAATATTATACTACACTGTAGTATTAACATAATAAGTTGTGAGTCTTGAACACAATCATATTATTCATGTTTTTCTTATGCTTGTGATGGAGAACTTTGAAATTATCCACTGTCTACTATAATAACTTTTCAACTACAATCAAAATTGAGAAACAATGGCTTGATCTAATTGTCATAAGTGTGAATAAACCAAAATTAAATATTTATTAGAGCCTAGCTTGTTAGATATCTATATGATTTATTTCTTTAAAATATTACCTCTTACTTATCAGTTAAAAACACAGTACAAGAAGAATTTTAGAAAAAATAAGTAAAATGTAATAAAGCCATATTGAAAAGGCAAGGAACAGCAGTGAGCAGTCATGGATATAAACTAAGCTTAAAGATTACACTTTGGTTGTAAGGGCACTGAAGTGGAATTAATTCTCTGTCCTTATTACATCTGTGAAATACCATCTAGAAGTACCATTTAGAGCAGTTAGAGAAAAATGGGTTGGAAGATCAGTCAGGTTATTGTGAGTCTACAACAAGACATTTTATGAATAAAAGCAGTCTTATTCATCCTGACCTGGAAATAGTAAAAGCAGAATTCAAAAAAAAAAAAAATATGACAAGGTTGGCAGAATTTACTTGGAATGTTTTTGAATCTGCAGATCTCAAAAAAATGGACATGTGAGACTTCTCTGCCATCTGTTGGCTAGGTTCAGATATCCAAAGAAGGAAAAATACTGGATTTTGCCAGTGGTTAGTATATATTGTGAAAAACCTAGCTGTGTTGAGCTAGGTGTTGGTTCACTCCTTCTTAAGAAGTATGACATGAACCCAGCAAGTTTAGTTACAAGGGACTCTGGAAGAGCCCATTTATCTGAAATTCTTAGTAGTTTGGATTAAGACCTGTCATGGAGTGTAAATTTCATTAGTTGCTCTCATGGACAACCTCTGAAAGTCTTTGATGAGGGGACAACGATCAGCCTTGTCTTACTGAATTGCTCAGTAGCTTTCAGTTTTATTACCTATGGAATCATTTTGCATTGTGCCATATTTTGGTGGTTCCTAGGTCCTTCCTAAGTGAACAGTCCAAATAGTGGTTAAGGAGAAAAATATAGGCTGTCCCAGGGCTTATATATTTATATGGAGCTGCTAGATGAGGTCATCCACCTGTTCTGCATCTGGTAGTATTAACATGTGGTTGATGCCCAGGTTTTTTTTTTTTTTTTTTTTTTTTTTTTTGCTATCTTAACTGTATGGAATGGAAATCCTGATTCAGTTTCTTGATGGTATCACAACCTGAAGCAATAGAACCAAGTTCAGCAAGACAGAAACATAGATTTATTTTTATAAAAAAAATCACAATAATTTTAGGATTTTAGTAACTTTAATTTAATATTATTGTATTTCCTCAACCTTCTGTCCATCTTATAATATAACTCAAGTGATTTAAAAAAAATCAAATTTCCTATTAGCACTAGATTTGGGGTTCATATTAAGGTAGTACAGTAGCCTACTCCTTGATTAATTTAATTATCCTCTAGTCCATCCAGCTCCATAACTGGTTTCCTGCTTCAGTGAACTTAAATAAAAGTGTTAATTTGATCAAAGATCAGATATACAAAAAAAATCAGATTATACAAAAATAGAATTTAAGAATCAAATTGTGTATATCATTCAGCACTAAATAATAGAATACACTCAGCTTCTTTTAACTTGTAATTGGTGTGATTGTAACCAGTGACTGAATTAAAAAGCAGTAGATGAGAAATTTGTGATTTTCCCATTGTTCCCTATTCAAAGAACAAAAAGTGGGCATAATCCTGCAAAAAAGTCTGTTATTTACAAAGGGATTTATAAATTCAGTGCATAGAATGCAGTCCAGAAATATGAGAGTGAGAGATGCAATTTCTTGAAGTTTTCAGAGATTTTTATACCAAAGTGAGAATGCTATAGTTCCTAATATTCCTGAAGAGATCTTATTAAATCCAGCTAGAGAAAAGCTTTTTTGTGCCTTAAGCACATATGATTATACAGGTATTTTGCAGGGAGAAACAACTTTCTGTTAATCCACAACACTCAGAATCTAACAAAGGTTCTTTATCTTGAGAACAGTCTATGTCTAGAGCATTTTTTTTTAAACTTTCAATCCTGTCTGCCTCCAGCGCTATCAAAAATTAGTTCAACCATCATTTTGACATATAACTTTTGAAGCTGGATTTTCCTCATTGCTTGTACTTATTACATCAGTACAGCTAAATGGTTCCTAGAAAATTTAGTTTGATCCAGTGATTAAATTGATAAATACTAACCTGACCGCAAGGGAGATCACCTCAGATTTAAAGCATATGGATGCATTAAAGGCTTAGATTGGATGGTTTCCATTCACTTTTTGCAGGCCTTCATCAGGGAACCACACACCATCTGGAAAATTATTTTGACTTTAAAGATCTTAATGACTGTTTGTACATGATAGCCCCTTGTGAATAGAAGAAACCCAGTATTGCCTTTATACTCCTATCAGTCCTTTCATCAACTGACCTAATTTGTTTTCTAGAAGATTAAGAGGAAAAGAGTTAAACCAAGGTTTCAGAAGACAGACCCTGCTCTACTGTTTTCATTTATTTATCAGGAATAGATTTATTGCCAGCTCCTATGGAAAAAAAAAATCATTACCTTAATTTTAGAATAGCTAATAGTTAGCATTTCCTCATAACAATAGGTTAAAATGTTTCTCTTGAGTCCAGACAGTATAGAACAAAGAATAATTACAGTATATAACCCATAAAAAGAAGCATGATAATCACCTCTCTGGGGCAATGAAACATACTTTTTGTTCAAATTGTAACTGTAGAATTAAAATAAATTTTGAGAGGAAGCCAGCCAAAATTCAAAACAAGCAAGCCTGTTTTATTCCTTTCTGTATTGGGTTTTTGACAGTCTGCAATTGCCAAATTTAATTTCCACAGAAGTATTTTCATGCTGCTTCTTAATTTGGAGTAGCTTACCTGGCCTATCAAGAAGGGGACCTCTTTCTACCAGAGCCTATTTTTGGTTTGTAGATTTTGATACTTAAGATTAAGGACTGAGAGCAAGCACCTGACATATTCTACTAAGAGGAAAAAAATAGGACACTGGTAAATTTATCTTTCCACTCTAACTTTAGTTCTGGTATTACATTTATTTATTATGTTTGAAAACAACTTAATTATTATTAAACAGGTCATTTTTCTTATATAAGCTGTAGATCTTTGAGAACCTGCAAAATATTATTAATGTGGGTAAATATGGATGCCAAAATTAGGGCCTATTAACTTATATTATTTTCAATAATTTGAGGGAAATTTCAATTGTTTCAAGAATGAACAATTGTGCAATAAACTGAAATTGTTAATAAATTGACCTATATTCTTCAAGAAGTATATTATTTAATTCTACAGTTCCTTAGGAATCAAATGAAATTTAAAAAGGACATATCTACCTGCACTAGTAAGCTCTCAATTTTATAATTAATTTCCCTTCCCTGAGTGCTTATTTTTCTACCTGTTAAACAAACAAACAAACAAATAAACAAACAAT
>JAEANM010028131.1:0-10418 GCA_017656035.1 Myanophis thanlyinensis
TTGTACTGTTTTATCGGCTGTTCACCACCCCGAGTCCTTCGGGAGAGGGGCGGTATAGAAATTTAATAAAATAAAATTAAAATTAATTTAATAAAATTAAAATTAAATTAATACTCAAGGGGTAGGACAAGTAAATCTTCCTTGTGGCATTTACATAGCAGGTAATAATGGGCATTTCTTGACATACATTTCTTTATGAATAGACTAATGAGACATTATAGGCTTATTCAAAAGAGGCTATCTTGATGAGGACCATTTCCTGAGATGAAATTTGTTGAAGGCTAAAATTGGATCCCTTGGTTCATAAGCATAAGACTCTGAAATAAAACCAGAGGATTTTAATTTATTGTTTTTGTTGGCATCTTCCCTTGCACTAAATGAAAGTTTATTAAATTCACAGAAAGGGCATTCAGGGGCTATCATTAAAAAATGCTGATTGAAGGGTCAGCAGCAGATTCTCTGAAACAGATCTCAAATAGATAGTCTGGCAACCCAACAAGCATTCATCTATTAGAGAATTGCTGCAAGTCACTCCATTTTTGATACATATACAATATTTATATGATATACCTGTTTTCAAAACCTGTTTTCATGTTCATATTATGCATTTTAAACCTTTAATTCTTTGCATTAAATCCTTAATTCTACATTGGTAGAATATAGTTAGGAAATGTGCAATTGTCCTTGACTGAGGGCAGCATCTGGCCTTTAATGGACTGAAATGAGGTAAGAAGAGCCAATGTGATGTGTTGACTATGATGTTAAAGTTGAGCCAGACAGATCTACTTTCAATCCTGGAACTCACTGGGTGACAGAAAGTCAATTGTTCTTTCTCAGCCCAAACTACCGCAGTGTGGGATATAAACGAGGGAAAGAAATGGTAGATATATTAATCTGAGCCACTGGGAAAAAAAGCATGTATGTGTGTATATCTAAATCTAGGATAAAGAAAAGTGATTTAATTTAATTCCACTTATGGTTAGTATAAATTATCCTCCTGTGTGTTTAATAATTAGTTCCTACCATTACCATAAAAATGTAAGCTTTTGGAGTGATTTTGGGAACTGCAATCAAAACTGCTGGGAGCAACTCATGATTTTAGACTTTAAATGTACATTGATGTAAGATATAAACAGACAGATGCCTATCTAAAACAATGTTCCCAAGTCACCATTTCTGTTCATGTATATTAACCTAGTTCATTCTGTCTGTCACAAAAGTTTAAAGAAATACAAAAGTGAAATTCTTTATCTCAAAAAATAGAAGCAAAATAAAAAAACTAAGGAAGTTTTTAGCTACAGTTTTAAACTTTCCTCCCAATAAGCATTCTATCTTCAGCCCATTTGTTATATAAATGAGAGATACCCCTTTAACAAGAAGTTAATTTTATCCTAATCATTTTTCAAGATACTATATACTCTATTTGTCCACAAAGAATATTTAGAAGCTGTAATGGTCCAGCAGCAGCTCAAATAGTTTTGGGAACACTCTAAACCAGGGGTGGGGAACCTTGGCTCTTTCATGACTCATGGATTTCAACTCCCAGAATTCCTGAGCCAGCCATGCTGTCTCAGGAATTCTGGGAGTTGAAGTCCATGAGTCATGAAAGAGCCAAGGTTCCCCACCTCTGCTCTAAACCATCCATATAGCATCTCTTTTTGAGAGCTGCACTGGTTGTCCCTTGACCTCAGAATATAATTCAAGATGCTCATTGTTACATTTAATGCCCTATGTACTTCAGGTCCAGGATATCCTTATAGCTAATTTTTCTTGATGACATTGGTCCACCTAATAAACTCTAGCAGGAAGTGCTGTCTATGTGTCCCTCATCTAGTGGTATCATCTTAAGGATCCAGATATCTAAAACACTCCCCCTCCCCGGATTTTTAGAAAAGTGAACACTTGGATATTTATTGAGTCACAAGGAGCTGAATTGTTATGACTATCCTTCCAAATAATCAATTGGCTTTTATTGTATTGAATTTGATTTTCATTTTTATTTGTACAATGACATAAATTGCATTGCTTTTAAATTTGATTGTTAAATTTGATTGTTGATTGTTTTCTGAATCCAAAGTTATGTAGTTGGGGAGTATACTCGAATTATCCTTTGGAATATCCAATAATACCTGTAAGTAAATAAATAAATGACAACCTTTTTTATATTTAACTGCGTTCTCATTGCTCAAACAATTGTCTTCTTTTCTGGAGACGTGCTTAATCATGATATATTTAATAAATCATAGTTTTCTGGATTCACCTTAATGGTAAGCATAAATAATGGCTTAGCAATTATGATGGGGAGTCTCACAGCATGGTAAGCAGAACAAAAAAATGTTGCATTAAATCGACAAGCCAATAACTATTTTAGGCTTTGGCTATAAAAATAGCTCAATTGTCATAAATACAAAGAATTGATAATTGACCATTCATTTGTTGCCCATGCTCTAGCTTTGTATTTTCTGCAATAGTGAGTAGGACTATACAAGACTGTCTAATTGTGTAACAGCGTACATGAAAGTGTTCCCTTAATTTGCATTTAGTATGAAAGTTGGATCTACAGTGAATCAGAAATTTTGACAAAGATAAAAAAGGAAAGGAATTTTCAAAGGCCAAAAGAAAGCAAATCATAGAGGTTTTTTTTTTTTAAACTAAAATAAAACATTTGCCCAAAGCAACAGAGGGGAGGTTTCTAGTTTATTACAAAATGGTTAGGCTTTATATAATACACGTTGCTTAAGACCACAGTTCTCAAATTTCACAATTTTATATGCTTGAACCAAGGCAGAGAGAGAAAGAGAATAGAATGTGGGCCAATGTGTGTATGTCTATTTTACATGTCTGTAAATGGCTAACAATTGCAAAACAACTACAGTACTTTAGAAACTTGTATCCTGGATGCTTAGCAGTGGTGCATACTAAGAAGCCTTACAGAATTCTGAATATATTATACATGACCTGAATTTTCAAAGATGAATGGAAGCAAGAATTCAACTGAAATTGCATTTTAGCTTGAAAGGATTTTTTGAAGTAAGAAACTTCAAAGTAAAAGAAGAAAACTCTAAAAATACTTAATGAACAATGAACTATGGGTTCCCAGTTTAATTCTTTCTCCAAAAATACAGCTACTTACAAAGCTCATTTACTGGCCATTCAAGATTACAATGGCACTGGAAAAGTGACTTACGACCATTTTTCACAGTTTTGTAGCATGTGATCTAGATGCTTGGAAACTGGTTCATACTTATGATCATTTCTATTTCCCAAGGTCACGTGATCACATTTTGTAACTTTTTGATAAGCAAAGACAATGGGAGGCTGGGTCCACTTAACAACTGGGTCACTAACTTATCAACTGCAGCAATTCACTTAACAAGTATGGCAAGAAAGATCATAAAACGGGGTAAAACAAATTTCTCACATAACAACAGAAATTTTGGGCTCAATTGTTGTCAGAGGTCAAGGACTACCTATACTGAATAATAATTCTATAGGACTGATTGCTAGCAATACTTTTTTCCATTTCAGATATCTCATACTATAGCTCACAAGCAACAACATAAAAATGCACAATAATGTAATAATAAAAATTATTAATATATCAAACAAATACAGTTGATATATTAACCTAAAACATAGCTATAAATATAATGAAACAACAAACATTTCTCACATGATTAGATAGCTACCTTCTGTTACTGTCCAACATACATTGAAAAACAAAAGAAGAACCATGTCGTGATAGTGTATCAAACCATATCTATGAATATTTTTGGAGAGAGAACAAGTTAAACTGGGAAAGCAGGTTTAACTTGACAAATATATAGCTAAGCAGGCATTTGTTAAATAATGCACTTTGGGGAAATTCGGGAAATTTCCTTACTTATTTAAAAACATCTTCTCCTCGCCTTAGTAATGAAATACTCATAGACTTTATGACAGAAAAATAGCACAGAAACAATTTGTTAGAAACGTGAATAGAAAAAAATAGAGTAGAGGTCTATGTTGATGCTGATTTATCTGGATTGAAAGTTGCAAAGATAAGGGATTTATAAATCAGTTTAAACTGGCCTCCATTCTGTTTTTATTTCCATTTTTATTTAAAAAAAAAAGAGCTGAAAAATCTGTATCCATTCACATCTGTCCTAGATTATATAGCTTTGTATGGAACTACCCCAAATTTATATTTACATATTTCTTTCTCAGTCATTTCCAATTAAACCAGCCTAATGCATTTCAGATTTTCATATGTGCTATATAAAGTATATACTTAAAAAATAAATTCACTCTTCATAAAACTTACCCTCCTTTGTGTGCATTTTTCCCATTTATATGCTCTTTTGTACCATTTTTGAATAAATTCTATTGAATTCTGACTCAAAGCATCTGCAAATTGCATCATTTTATTCCCATGATGGACTTCCATTATATCCCTGTCCTATAGAGAAATTTTTAACTAATAAAAGAACTAGGACTTCAGAATTCAATTTTGTGGGAATCTTTTACAAAAGAAATTAAAGATACCAAAAGCAGAGGACACAGCAACCCTCCAAACCTAAAGAAGGACAAAACCAACACACAAAGACTGAAACACAGATATAACAAACCACATACAATACACACACAAACACACACACACACACCCCAAGTATTATTAAAGGACAATGAAATCTATATCCTACTAAATACCTGATCAATGCAGAAACTAGACAACCTGATCAAGAGAAACCTTAGTGACTTAACCAATAAATATCAAATCACAAAAGAAGAACAATGGTAGATGAAAAGCAGTGGACTCATCCTTCCATGCTTCTATGAATGCCCCAAAGTACACAAGCCTAACATACCTCTTTCTCCAAATGTATGACTACCAGGGGCCCAACCTACAACATAACCAAATAACTTACAAAAAAGGGTTTGAAGATTTTACAAAGGGGAGTGAATATTCTACCAACATCACACTACAGTGACGCCAGAAAATCAGACCTAAAAATTGGACATGAAATTATGATTTAATTTAATGTCACAGCACTTTTTATATCCATCAACCCAGAACTAGTGAAAGAATCCATGGCAGCAGTATTACATGACACCCCAGGCCTAAACAAATCCATTAAGATCAAAATACCAATCATAAACCATATCAATCTCTCCCTCATACCTACTTTCAATGTGATGGAAAAATATACCAACAAATTAAAGATACACACAGGAATTCATAACTGAGTCTGTAATGCAGTGTCTAGAAACTATAGTACCCCAACACATTCAACTGAAAGCATGGATCCAGTATAGAGATGACACCTTCATCATAATAATAAAAAAGAAAAATTAGAGAAGGCATGAACCTATCAACAACTTCTTCAAAGAAATAAAATTTACAAGGAAAAGAGAAAACAGTATCCATTCCTAAATAATCTCATCAGTTGAAGAAATTACAGCAAATCAAAAACTGGAATCTATAGAAAAACAATCCATGCTAACTAAATGCTCCATTACCTATTTAACATCCCACTACAGAGCAACTAACACAATCTTTGAAAAATATAACACTATTGCATGTCAACAATATCTCAGAAACAAGCAAGACTATTACAGTCCCATAGAGCGCATAACCCAACTAAATCCCTGAAAAAATATTTCAGATAAATCAAAAGACCCAGTAGTCTAAGAAAAAAAACAAAAACCCAGGAGTCATTTACAATGTATAGTGTAAGGACTATAATAGCTACTACATAGGAACAGGCAGGCAGAAGATCAGCAGAGTGCATCCATGAATACCAACTACCAGTCCGAAGACAATGAAAACTCACAACACATGGAAAGACTCAACCATAGTTTCAATTGGAAAACCATAACCATCCTAGACCAAGCTGAATCCAAAAATGCTAGAGAATTCTTGGAAGACTGGCATTCAGATAAATCAGCCATCAATAAACACAGAACAACCCATATTTATACAGCATTCAAAAGAGACAATAGAAAAAGCTAAGAAGGAAACACAATGACCAGAACACATCCTCTCCAACAGCCAACATCCAGATAATCAGAGATTATCACCAGTTAAACAATTAAGCAGAAAACAATAACCTAATCAAGGAACTATTAATGAGAAAACCAAACTCCCACCAACACTGGCAGGATAATCTATTGTATATAAAGAGGGAGAAAATCCCACACTATACTTTATGATTATGGTACCTAGTTAGGTAATGAAACAGTACAAGTAAACAATCAAACTCAAAGAGCACCAAGGACTCCACAATTCAACCCTGCACTACATATATACCAGTGGTGGAATTCAATTTTTTTTACTACCGGTTCTGTGGGTGTGGCTTGGTGGGCGTGGCTGCGGAGTCATGTGACTGGGTGGGCAGTTTCTGTAAGCAGGGCAATAAAGATTAGGCTAGAAACAACACCAGGATGTTTCTTTCCTGCCTTCCTTACAGGATTAACCCTGTAATGTGGAAAAAAACAAAAGGAGATTTCACCTAACAACCGGTTCTCTGAACTGCTTAGAAAATTTACTACTGTTACTAGCAAACCTGCTAGAACGTGCTGAATTTCACCTCTGATATATACTTTTCTTTCTTTTCCATCTTTTCTTTTCTTTTCCATCTTCATATTTTATTTTTATAAATCTCGAATACAATTAAATAGCTGAAAACTGCAGCCATCTTTTGCTAAATGAACAACTATACATTTTCTCAGTATTTACTGACTTATGAAAGGGCTGGAAGCAGCTGGAAAAAATAGAAAAAAAGTAAGATTATGTCATTTTTTTTTCAGTTTTACTTTCTGAGGCAAAATATCAGTGAGTGAAGGGAATTCTTCCATATTTTACAGTATTTGTGAAAAACAAAGATGTCTCCCTTTGCTATAGTATTTCTTTTCAAACAGATGGCATACTATCACATAACATCACATACAAAAGGTATCATGGGTGATAAACATATGGCTGCTATTAGCTATGAAAACAAGTTCTTCATTTTTCTTCTTAAAAAAGCTGAGAATTCCTTCAACTTCTACAGTGCCAAAATACATCGTATTTACGTAATACTCTCTCATTTGAAATATAGGACTATATTACTCTAGATAGCTGTTCTTCAAAGCTTCTGTAAGTGTTTTGTGCTTTCCCATCTAATACAAACATATCACACAGTACTTTCCCTGGATATATCCTCTCATATACTGTAGACTATATAAAATTAAGTTATATCAGTTGACTAAATATAATTTAAGTTATGAAATAATAATATATGTGATCATTGAACCTCCCTTAAAGCCTCTAGAAAGTTTCAGTGACACTATTGCCATTATACTGCAATAATTAGTAGTATGATTTCCTAGAATTCTAAAGTTTGAGATGCATGTTCTGCCTTTATTGCTTTATAAGTAAGTTAAGGTGTCAAAAAACCATTATATTCCTTCCTTCTCATAAAGAGATCCCCAGGCACATTAACAGAGCCATATCTTTAGAGCTGTTCAGAAACTCTATAAAGGCATCACCATTGAAAACAGCTAAAGCAGCAGCACTAATAACCACCATTTTTAATTTTTTTCAAAAGACTATCCTAGAAATCCTTGAAAAACATACAGTATGTCATTCTCCTATCTTGGATAAAATCTTGTTTATGTTGGAACCCAATGGAAAAGATCTCATGCATACAGTACAATCTGAATGAGAAAAAAATATTTTGGCACCAAAAGATTCCCTCTATATTTTGGCAGTAGGTTCCTCCAATTTTATTAAAATGAAATGGATAAATAAAAAAAGAAACTGATTTATTACTGTTTCCTGTGGCATATATTTTTGGTCTGTATCTAATGTATGAGAACAGTTTTTCTCATTTTAGTTACATTATACGCAGGTGGAAAATGGCATTAATGAGATATATTAAAACATATGTTAAAAAGTTATCTATCAATTCTTTAAAAAGCCAGGTAGATTGCTTTGCCTTTGTTGAGATCTTTTAAGATTGCCTCATACTTTATGTGCTTGCCTGGAGACTTATCAGATGGTCTCAACAAATACAGTGAGTTTTTAATGTATTGCAATTTTAATGGTAAGGTACTTAGGATCTGTCTTATACATAATTTTATTATCCATATAACCAACCAATCTTCATCTCCCTTTTCTTATTCCACCTTATTCTACTTTAATTCCTACATCAGCATAGTGTGTCTATGCACCGATGAACTGAGCTCCATCCTCCAAAATGCCTTTTAATAAAATGTATTCACTGGAAAAGGTGCTACCTTTTCTTGCCATAGATTAACCTGGATCTCTTCATAGAATATTGAGGTATCAGTTAACAACAGTTGGAGGGAATTACAGTTAATTACAATGGAGGAAACTAGAGAAGGGAGGATTGGATTGAATAAAGACTGACCTGAATTTAAAAAAAAACCAAATTTTTGAACTTGTTTTAAAAAAATGAGAAAAGACATTCCAACAGGTTTCAAATTCTGAAATATAATCAAGCTAGAAACTGTTGCTTGTGTATAAAAATAATTGTTTTACCCAATATCCAAACTACAATGCATATGCCTTGATGAAACCTGTATACATAAAATTATTCAAATAAAGCGGAGGATTTTAGTTAAAACACCATTGCAGGGACAGTATTTATAGGTAGTTCTTGCTAATTAACAGTTTCATTTAATGACTTTTTAAAGTTACAAGATTGTAAAAACTCAGCTTTACTGAAATTTATATAATGAAATGAATTATGTATATTTATTAGATTTGTGTGTCTTCCATCTATTCTAGAGATGACTCGGGTTAATTTACAAACATAAATTCTCACATTTACTTCTATTATGGTGTCACACAATCACATGATGGCTACTTGTGTGTTTTGCAACTGGCTTCCTACAAGCAGAGTTTATAGAAAACGCAGAAATAAAATTGCAAGTCATAGTCATGTGTCTTGCTTAATGCAAGGTTTCATTTAATGACTGAATAGGAAGTGATGTAAGTCCCTTGTGATCATATGATTTCCTGCTTAGTGACCACAGTATTTAGTAATGGAATTGTTGGTCCCAATTGTAGTACTTAAACAAGGACTCCTTGCAATTTTTAAATAGCATAAGTGAAATATAGAATTCCTAAAACAGATTTTTTCCAGCTTGATATTACAGCACATAATGGAAAATGGATTTTACTTACCCTATTACAATACATGAGACAGCTGTTCCCAAAAAAGCATAAGCTAAAATGGATCCTAAATTGCGAAAAAAGTGTCTCTAGGAAACAAAAAAAAGATAAGGATAATCTTGTAAATGCTATATATGTTAGTATGTTATTTATTTATTTATATCACACCTCTATTATTTTTACAAAGAATTCAAGGCAGCAAACATATATGATACACCTTCCTCCTCCTATTTTTCTTACAACAACCCTGCGAGGTGACTTGGACTGAGAAAGAGTGATTGGCCCAAGGTCATGCAGCTGGCTTTCGTGGCTAAGGCAGGACTTGGTGGCTCCTGCTTTCTAGCCTCATGCTTTAACTGCTGGACCAAACTGTAATTATATGCTTACATCAACTACTACACCAAACTTACTGATTTCAACCACTTTTTATATTTAATTACAGTTGTTAATGCTTACATTCCAGCAAGTAAGAAATATCTTCTCCAATACATATTTAACAGTCTGGGCAATAAAACATATTTCTCCTAGTCCAATTTTGTGATAAGCCACTTAAATATAACCTTCTATAGAAGCAATATTGCTGAAAAGACTTTATCTGGACTATTACCTTAATTTGAAGACTGACTTATTCTCAAAGTGATAGCAAGAAGTGTTGATATTAAATAATGGTCAGGTTTTACACTCAATATATTAAGAAGGATGTAGAATTCTGTGTTGTATTATTTGAAAGAATAGCACTTTTCTAAGTAATGAAGACTGCTTTTTATTTGAGTTTAAAAATACTGGTGATTTTCCCAAGTCAGAGAATGATTTGAAGTGTTTTGTATACAGTATTGCAATATTGTAATTTTAAAATTATCTAGTGAATGGATGCAGCCAGGATTGGGCTCATAAACAGCTAAATTAATTTTTTTATGATTATGTCTACAAATTTGCCCCTTTTTGTATTGCAGACTTAAGCATTTGCAGTCTATAGTCTATATGATTTAACTGTACTATAGTCTATATCAGACATGGGCAAACTACGGCCCGTGGGCCACATCCGGCCTGTTGGGCTTTTTAATCTGGCCCGCCGAACCAGTTACTAGCAGAAGAAAAGTCCCAGAAGAAAACTTTCTTTTTTCTCTCCGTGGTAGAAAAAAAAACAAGAGAGAGAGAATCTGGGAAGCTGATTTTGCAGGAGGATCTGATACAATTCCTATGTTAGCTGAAACACTTCCTTATTCATGAGGAATTGTAAGTCAAGCTTTTCCCTATT
>JAEANM010028132.1:0-10418 GCA_017656035.1 Myanophis thanlyinensis
TGTTAGGTGAAGGCCTGAGGGAAATGCCGCCATTTTGAGCTTTGCTGGCTGGGGAATTCTGGGAGTTGAAGTCCAAAACTCTTAAAGTCCCCAAGGTTGAGAAACACTGGTATAGTGGTTAAGGGACCAGGCTTAGAAACCAGGAGATGGTGAGTTCTAGACCCCGGCTTAGGATGAACGCTGCCTTAGGGTGAAATTTAGGTGATCTTGGGCTTCTTGGCGAGATGGGCAGCAAACAAGTCCAATAAAGCATCAGGAGACAGTGAGTTCTAGTCCCACCTTAGGCTTGAAGGTCAGCTGGGTGACGAGAACTCACTGTCTCCTGGTGATTGGCCCAAAGTCACTAGCCGTTTTCATGCCTAAAGTGGGACTAGAAATCAGTGTCCCTTCGTGATTGGCCCAAAGTCACCCAACTAATTTTCATGCCTAAGGCAGGACTAGAACTCCCCATCTCCTGGTGATTGGCCCAAAATCACCCAGCTGGTTTCCATGCCTAAGGCAGGATTAGAACTCCCCATCTCCTGGTGATTGGTCCAAAGTCACTAGCCAGCTTTCATGCCTAAGGCAGGACTAGAACTTACTCTCTCATGATGATTAGCCCATCCAGTTGGCTTTTTTGTCTAAGGTGGGACTAGAACTCAGTGTCCTTCTGTGATTAGCCCAAAGTCACCCAGCTAGGTTCCATGCCTAAGGCAGGACTAGAACTCATAGTCTCCTGGTAATTGGCCCAAAGTTACCCAGTTGGCTTTCATGCGTGAGGTAAGACTAGAACTCCCCATCTCCTGGTGATTAGCCCAAAATCACTAGCCAGCTTTCATGCCTAAGGTGGAACTAGAACTCTCCTGATGATTGGCCCAAAGTCACCAGCTGGTTTCCATGCCTAAGGCAGGACTAGAACTCCCCATCTCCTGGTGATTGGCCCAAAATCACCCAGCTGGTTTCCATGCCTAAGGCAGGATTAGAACTCCCCATCTCCTGGTGATTGGTCCAAAGTCACTAGCCAGCTTTCATGCCTAAGGCAGGACTAGAACTTACTCTCTCATGATGATTAGCCCATCCAGTTGGCTTTTTTGTCTAAGGTGGGACTAGAACTCAGTGTCCTTCTGTGATTAGCCCAAAGTCACCCAGCTAGGTTCCATGCCTAAGGCAGGACTAGAACTCATAGTCTCCTGGTAATTGGCCCAAAGTTACCCAGTTGGCTTTCATGCGTGAGGTAAGACTAGAACTCCCCATCTCCTGGTGATTAGCCCAAAATCACTAGCCAGCTTTCATGCCTAAGGTGGAACTAGAACTCTCCTGATGATTGGCCCAAAGTCACCAGCTGGTTTCCATGCCTAAGGCAGGACTAGAACTCCCCATCTCCTGGTGATTGGCTCAGAATCATCCAGCTGGTTTCTATGCCTAAGGTGGAACTAGAACTCTCCATCTCCTGGTGATTGGCCCAAAGTCACCCAGCTGGTTTTCATGCCTTAGGCAGGACTAGAACTCCCCATCTCCAAGTTTCTAGCTTGGGGCCTTAACTACCAGGCCATAGTGTTTCTTCCCTACATGCTTTCAGCCATTTTGAGGTACGTGCGACCTACCTTTCTCCTCCTCCTCTGTGTAGGAAACGCCGAGGAGCCATCAACAGCAAGCAGCTGACCTACCTGGAGAAATACCGGCCCAAGCAGCGCCTGCGTTTCAAAGATCCCCAGAACCACAAGAACAAATGCTGCGTCATGTAACCTCTGCACTGTCCCCTTGGCCGGAAGCCCACCCGAGTGGGGGGGGTGAAGACGAACCATGCCTCACACAAAACGCACAGGGCTTGACTTCCGAAGTTTGCAAGGGACGTTTTTGTCACAACTTCCCCCCCACCTCCTTTTTTTTAAATTTTTTTGAGTTGTTCCCAAACAAGGAAAACGCTGGGTTTGCCCCCTTGTTGGTGTCAAAGGCTTGAAATAACTGGTTCCTTACCCATCCCATACCCTCTCCTTCCTTTCCCAAATATTTTGTCTTGTCAAAAGCTTTTTGTAACGACGTCAACTTTTCAATGCAATAACTCTGGAGTGTCCTCTTTTCTCTGGAGGACTTGATGGATGGATTAAGGAATGGACTAGCTAAAGTAGAGGCCGTAGGATTGGCAGGCCTGTAGTTTAAAGCCCACTTATTTCTGGGCAGAGAGAAACCTAGATACACCGTGGAGCTGAGTTAGTTGGGGTGCAAGGGGGTGTTGTGCTGTGCTGTGCTTGGTTGGTTGGTTGGTTGGCTTTCATGTTTGAACAGGGATCTGGGTCTTGCAGGTTTGTGAGCCAACCCCATTGAACAGGAGATGGGGCATCACCTGGTCCACAGAGAGGAATCACACTGATCCTGATGGGTCTCACATGTCACTTCCAGCGGTATGCCGTGTCCCTTTTTATGGCCGAGCCCATGAAGTCATAAAATTCCCCATCGGTTGGATAAATGTGCTAATTCTGGATGTCTTCTTGGAGAAGAAAGGGGTTGAGGTTGGAGATGGGAATGGTGCCCTGTGTTTGAAGAGAGAACCGAAGGATGATTTAGGAAAGTGCAGGTGGAGGTTTGGGAAATGGGAATGGGAATGGGAGGTGGGAATTATTGATCGTACGGGGTGGCATTTGATTTGGAGATCTCGTTGGGTGGGGTCTCGGTATCGTTGGGCGCAATAGATTCAGACATTTTAGAGGCGGGAGCTATGAAAATCCCCTTTCGGAAGGGTTGTTTTTTAATTATTATTATTATTATTATTTGTCTTGTGGAAGTGTCTGGCTGAGAATCATTTTTCGTAAACCTTCAGTATGGATTTTGTGGAATTAAATGTTTTTAAATAAAGGCTGTTTACATCCCCTGTGATTTTATGGACCTAGAGTAAGGCCGAGGAGAACGAGGGCCCCTTTACCATCTGTGGAACTTCAACTCCCAGAATTCCTGAGCCAGGCATAGGAATTGTGGGACTTTGAAGTCCACAAGTCATAAAAGGGCCCATATTTCCCCACCCTTGACCTAAAGCAAGAGTGGACTA
Organism: Myanophis thanlyinensis; assembly: GCA_017656035.1. Classification (NCBI taxonomy): domain Eukaryota; kingdom Metazoa; phylum Chordata; class Lepidosauria; order Squamata; family Homalopsidae; genus Myanophis; species Myanophis thanlyinensis. Next base: position 3,023 of record JAEANM010028132.1, read on the forward strand.
CTATGGTCCCTTTACAACCTGTAGACTTCAGCTCCCAGAATCCCTGAGCCAGCATGGCTAGTTCAGGAATTCTGGGAGTTGAAGTCCACAGATGGTAAAGAGGCCATAAAGTTACTCAAACCTAGAGGGAACTCTCTTGAGCGTGCAATGAACATACTTCCTCACCTGACACTCCCTGTGAGAAGACTTGTGTCCTCCCACATCACCAGGACTATATCCATTTCAGGAGACCGATTACAGCCTTTCACGTGTATTACTTGGATTTGGGCCTATCTTAACCACAGCAAGCCAATTAACATATAACTGCCAGCTGCTGTGTTTTATCCATGGAAACACCGGTGCCTGCTTAGATCTGGGGGCATCATCTCTTCCCCTAAACAGCCCAAGATTTGTTTCTGTTGACCCAGAAACTCTCCTGAGTCTTTCCAGCCTGTCAACTCCACTTTTGAACTCATGAAGGAGTTGAGACTTTTTATCTGTCCTCCTGTTTATATATTTATATTTAAAAAAAAAATAAAAATAAATCGCTGACTAGTATCGCTGACTAATGCAGAAGGATGAGAATCTTGAGGGTTGGGATTTGAAAGGCGAGAAATGAAATGTAGAAATGAAAAATAATAAAGGTTTTAACCAAGACCACCACCACCCCTGAAATAAATCCATCCAATAAAAGTTCACAGTGTGGACAGGAAAGTTGGTAGCTTTATCCTTTTCTTGGACAGCTGGGTTTTGTCTGCCTCTTTTGGGCATGTAGTTGGAAGAAAATTTATGGAAAAAACTTCCCTGCTGTTCTAAAGTCCTGTCTTAGGTGTTCATAGTAGGAGAGAAGCTAAGAGACTTAAAGGCAGAGCCAGTTTAAGTTCCTTTATAACGTAGTCTTCCTGCTCAGGGCTTAAATCCAATTTTGCTCCTCCATGGTCATCTCTGCCGTTCTCTATGGAGAAGAGAAAAAGAATGCTGACGTTGAAAATGGAGAACTGGAAATTGGTAAAATAAAGTGTCATCCATCAACTTTGGGTTATTTAGGGATGATCCGATTGTCCCAGAAAGAGACTTAGGAGCTTAGATTCTGGATGATGAAGGATGCTCATTTGGTTGGTGGTGTTAGTGAGGACCAGTGAATAAGTGGTGTTTTGCCATCGATACAGTACCTAACGGAGAACTTGGGATTTTTGGAAGACAAGGATTGAGCAGTTGGGATGAGGAGAACTTGGCTCGTGGTTTGAACTAGCTCTTTTGTTGGATGTGAGACCTCTCGGAAGGTCTAGAACCAGTGTCATCCGCATGTTGCTTTCTCTCCAAGCACTCCTTGTGAGTATCACTGCATAAACTCTTGACCGATGTTTCGAGATGCTTTCCAGATTTTGGTGCGTCTTTTATCTTCGCAGAGCTGCTTCACGTGGTCTCTCTGGAGCATCCAACTAGTTGCTTTTCTAGCTTGGCATTGGGACCTGTGACTGGTTTCTAAGGAGGAACATCCTATCTTGACTCTTCCATCACTTTCCTGTTCTTTTTTTGAACATGCTGCTACGATCCACGGATGTTCTGGCAAAAGCATAACCTTAAAAGAGTTGGGTTGAGTGAAGCCCACGCTAGAGCTATCTCAGGGTAGGTTGAATTAACGCCAGTCCATCCGCCGATTCCTAAGGATCTGAATTTGTCCTACAGTTAGCTACAGACTGTTGTCACCTGGTGGATCGTAATTTTGGGTAGAAACAAACCAGAAGAATTCTGTGGTGGCACTTCTTTCCAAATTAATTAATAAAGAGATATATATTAAAAGGCATAAGCTTTAGTGAGCTCCCTTCATCAGATGCCTATGTCTGGATCGTGGCTTTTCCCATTCTTGTCACTAAGATTCCGTAATAAGATTTATGCGGAATTGAGATCTGAACTTTTCTAAGTGTGAAGCACATCGGGGTTTTTTTCTGAATTGTATGCACTCTGCCTTCAGCCATGCTCCAGAGAAGGGACTTCCTCCAAGTCTTCCTTGTAGAATAGATGGCTTCCTTGCATCTCGTTTTGGAGAAGGGTTCTTGGTAGGGCAAGAACAACTTCTCCTTTCTCCAATTTACCGTGGAAGTTTCCAACATTGTGTTCAGGAGCAGGAAACATCTTTCCCACTAGTCTATTAGCAAATCTCTCCATAGGCCCACTGAGGTCATAAAATCCAGCCCTGTTTGACCCAGGAATCCAAACTGAAACACCCCAGATGGATAACAGTCCGTCTTTCACCCAACAAAAGGAAAACCGTCACATCTCCAGAACATTTAGTTCCACTGGTTTTTTTTTACTGGTGGGACAAGTTTCTTCCATCAGGCTGGAATCTTCCAGATCAGGGGTCTCCAACCTTGGCAACTTTAAGACTTGTGGACTTCAACTCCCAGAATTCCTCAGCCAGCTTGGGAGTTGAACTCCTGAAGTCTTACAGTTGCCAAGGTTGGAGACCCCAGCTCCAGATTGTCAAATGAAGAGTTCCTTGCATGCAACCTCTTCCCGTTGAGTTTAATTTGCTTGATCCTAACACGTACATTTTGAAGACGGCCGTCAGCTGCTTCCAAGATATAACTGTCTTACTGAGTACTGTAATCTCCTCAACCCTTGTCCAGAGACTTCCTTCAAGATCATGAGATCTAGAAACTTTCCCCACACACACACACTTTTTTTTTTTAACGAAAATTAAGAGACTGTCCTTGTGGCTTACAGCCTGTTCCTCATTCTAACTATGCAGCCTAAAGCTTGAGTAAGCGCATTCTTCCCGCAAGATTTTGGGGGTGTCTCTTTCGATCCACTGGTGCTGTTCCTGGCATGGGTGATCCAGTCGATTCGGGTTGATCCCATTGCTCGGAAACCTGTTTTTCTGGGTGCTTCACAAAAACATCTTCCAAAGGTGACCGTGGCTTTTTGTGGCTTTTAAAAAGTTTTATGATTTCAAGAGTGCAGGATATCCTCATCTTGGATAATACTGGATTACTCAAGTCTCTCTTGAAAGTAGGATGTTTGAAAGTGTAATTTCCCCCCCCCCCCCAAAAAAAAAAGAAGAATGGCCTGTTCCAAAATTGGCCTGTTTTGGGATGAAGATAATTTGCACACACCCTGTTCTTGGCTGCTTTGTTGTATGGGCATCGAACTAAATGGGAGGCAGGCAGGCTGTAGCATCTCTTGTCATTTTGAGGAAGCAGCGATTGCATAAGAAACAATTTCGTGCAGAGCAGAGGGCCTAAAATAATGGGGAAATGCTTTTTTTTTCCCTCTTTGAAAAACATTGCAAATTGAAGCCGGTTAAATTTGAGCGATGCAAAAGGAGTGAAATTTTATTTATTGCCATGAAATTGCAGAGCTGCGGGCATCCTCTTAAAATAAAAGCTTCAATTCTTTCTGTAATAACCTGGAAACGGACCTTGGCATGTCTTGGCAACTTGATGCTTAGGAATTTTTAGTGTTTCTGGCTCTTTTGCTCTTGTTTGGGAGTTGAATGCGAAACGTGCAGTCGTCTCTGGTGTTTTCGGATTTTGAGGAACTGCCCTTCTAGGTGGACGTGGGTGTGATGGACCCAGAAGGTCCCTCAAGAAGACAAATCGGCTTCTTGAGTTTGACTTGCCAAGATTTGGACTTCTGAAAGTTTCTTTTTTTTTAAATGGGAAAGAAAATAACACCCCACCTTGAATCGTGTGGGTCTCAAATTACAATCTGGGGTGGGCATCTTTTGCTTCTGAACGAGAACTGGTGCTGAATTTGAGTAGAAACGGAGCAGAATCCGACATGAAAGGTTTTGGATTATTTCAAGGTATCTCCTGGAGGTTTGCACCACATGTTGAAAATCACTTTGTGGAGACGGCCATCGTGTTTGGAAGGAGATGAACCTTTTCTGATCCATTGCTTCTTCTCCTTTTCCCATCCTGTAGGTCAGGGTTGCCCAACCTTGGCCATTTTAAGACTTGGGGACTTCAACTTCCAGAATTCCCCCAGGCAGCTGGGAATTTGAAGTCCACAAATCTCAAAAGAGTAGCCAAGATTGGACACTCCTGGTGTAGATGCCAAGAATGTTGAAATCTAGTTCCTTCCCTTCCCAAAACCAAGTTAAACACTCTAGAACAGTTTCAACTGGCCTTAGGAGCACAGATGGAGAGTCCAGAACAAGATGGTGACCCACCAGAATTCGATCATGATCATAGCTTTATTCCCAGAAAGTGACTTTGGCCGGTGGAGGAAATATTTCAGGGCAAGTCCATTCCCACACATGCCTCCTTCCACCAAGCCCATTACCTCATGGCGTAGGAGCAACTGGGTGTAGGAATAAGCGCATGGCCCACTCATGCACAGACACAGAACAAAAGATACTTACAGCTTGATCCTCTCTGTTGGACGTAGAAGAGGTCATTTCATCAATTAAGAATGTCTTTCCAAAGGCGCAACTCCAAAAGTTTTATAAAACCTAATAGTAGTAGTTATTTGTTTTTTTAAATGGCGATGTGTCTACTTCCTCCTGCGCCCTTTGCAAAAAAACATTCTTGGGGGAAAAAATGAAAGCAAACATCCAGAGCACGTAGGTGGTTTTCAGAGATTATTTCAGAATTAGTCATTTACAAACATGCCAGCATTTTTAATAGTCTTATAGTGTGAAAACTTTTTGAATATAAAAAAATAAAATAAAAGCTTGTGTGTAACCTTAGCGGGGAGACGTATGTATAGAAATGAACAAAAAAATACGACAATGCCTCTTGTGTTTTGGGGGGTGGTTGGGATGGGTTGTCTTCTTAATGGTCACAAAGGAAGACGCGGTATATTCCTACGCAGTTGTCAAGCCTTTGTACCTGGTTATGGAAATCAAACCCTGGGAAATAGAAAGGGAAAACCCCATCCCAAATCTGTTCTTGATCATGTTTCGGCGCAGGTTCTGATATGTCCCGAATGTGAAATTTGCGTATAGCAAAAGACAAAATGAGAATTATGGGTCTGTCGGCGTTCCTGCTATGTGGATGCCAGAAATCTGTACAGCAAGGAGATGTTTTCCTTTCCATGCTCCACTTATGCACAAATTTACCTGGTTTATAAAACCCAGAGGTTTTCCAGAAGTATGGACTTCGGAGTCCCAAAATTCTTGTCAATGGGTTTTTATTTCCGGCTGAGCAATTGAATTGAAATCCCTCCATCAGGAGGGTGGAGAAGGTTGACTGTTAGAAGGATGAAGGTCAAAAGAAAAGCATTTTAGGAGAATATCTTGGTCAATGTTTCTCAACCTTGGCGACTTTAAGATGTTTAGACTTCAACTCCCAGAATTCCCTAGCCAACAAAGTTGACTGGGGAATTCTGGGAGTTGAAGGCCAAACATATTAAAGTTGCCAAGATTGAGAAACACTGATCTAGGTAGTCTTCACCTTCTCCAGGGCACGTGGCCAAAGATAGTTGACCATCTGAGAACCAATTTCAGTGGCGTCTGAAGTGGGTTTAGGAGGAACAGTGAGAAAAATTGAAAAAGATGCATTTCTTAACACCAGCATTTGCTGTCCTCTTACACCCAATTCACAGTTCTCCATCAATAGAAATTCCTTCTTTCCGTTGACTTCCCTACCTCTTGATTGAAAATCAGGAACATCGAAGATGTGGTGGTTTTGTGACACGTTCACACGTTCCTTTTTCTGACAAGATGAGAGCGAAATAGGCAGGAAGGCGCTGGGTAGTTGGTGCCAACCTTGAAAACGAGGCCTTCGTGACGTGGTTGGCGGTCTCCTAAAAATTACGATTTAATGAATTTTTTAAGGCTTCGTGTCCGTGAGTCATCCAGCAGTCAGGGCCTGGCAGTAAATAAATCAGGAGGAAAAATCAGTAGCTACATAATGTACAGGAGCTCATGGTGGTTATTTTTACTGTTTTTAAATTAGGATATCGCATTGCAATGGCCGTTATTTATTTCCGAGATTGCCCTGTTTAATTGACTTCATCAGCCTGACATAACTCCTTGAGTCTTGACCCTTCACAAAATGAAGAATTGATGCTGAGATTTTAAAGCAGGTGTGTCCAACCTTGCAACTTTTAAGACCGGTGGACTTCAACTCCCAGAATTCCCTAGTCAGTAGCTGGCTAGGGAATTCTGGGAGTTGAAGTCCATAGGTTTTTAAGGTGCCAACCTTGATTCTGAAGCCCTATTTAGTTACGACGGCTTTTCCGGTACTCTTTTTATCCGGTAAATATTGATGTTGAGGTCTGCCAATGAGATCTAGAACCTTGACACTCGTTTAGAACCTTGACATTATAATCATGGCAAACAACTCCTCCCTTCTCCTTCCTTCCCCCCCTCATAAATAAAATTAAAAATGTAAATTAAAATGTACCTGTTTTTAAAATTAAAATGTACCTGGTTTTGCTCAAGTCCTGTGAAAAAAACTATGTCTTTTTTTAATAACCCTTTTGTTTCGGAGTGGTGAGAGAATTCTTGAAAAACCATCCTAAGGTGAATTTTATTTTATTTTTATTTGGGCCTCCAACCACCACAACAAAATAAAACAAAATAAAAGGCTTCACTGTTTTATATGAGACTCTTGTGTGGCAGTGGGTTTTTCTCATTGGTGATGTGGGTTGTCGGATGGGAAGCACAATAATTGTGTGATTCGTTTATCAAATGTTTAAACTACATATGGCACCTGCCGTAGAGGTAGGCCTCGACCGTAATGGAGTCTCCCCATCAGGGTCATAAGTCGTGAGCGTTTTAAAGGTTGCCACGTGACCGACGACGGATTTTACCAGCTTGTTTTGTGGAGGCCATTAACCAAGCCAAGAGTTTCCTGTGGGCATGTTTTCTGAGAACTAACATTTACTGATTAAAAGAGAATATTTGTAACTCGGGGTTGGAATGAGGAGTCCTTGGTGCTGTCTGAGGTTGGTGGGATTTTTTGACAGATGTTTCATTACCCAACTAGGTAATGACATCAGTGCACTCTGGGAAAAATGCAGAGAAGAGCAACAAAGATGATTAGGTGGCTGGAAGCTAAACCATAAAAGGAATGGTTGCAGGAATTGTGTACGTCTAGTTCCAGGGTGGGCCATTATGGCGCCTTCATGACTCGTGGACTTCAACTCCCAGAATTCCTGAGCCAGCCATGCTTATAATGGCACCTTCATGACTCATGGACTTCAACTCCCAGAATTCCTGAGACAGCCATGCTTATTATGGCTCCTTCATGACTCGTGGACTTCAACTCCCAGAATTCCTGAGACAGCCATGCTTATTATGGCTCCTTCATGACTCGTGGACTTCAACTCCCAGAATTCCTGAGACAGCCATGCTTATAATGGCGCCTTCCTGACTCGTGGACTTCAACTCCCAGAATTCCTGAGACAGCCATGCTTATTATGGCTCCTTCATGACTCGTGGACTTCAACTCCCAGAATTCCTGAG
>JAEANM010028133.1:0-10418 GCA_017656035.1 Myanophis thanlyinensis
AAGGAAGGCAGGAAGGAAGGAAGCTTGGCATGCTCCAAGGAACATCTCTGGGGTTATCTGTGCTCCTTGGCAACCATGCTGAGGACTCCATAAGAATGAATCTCTTCCACAAATGCTTTTTTTTCAAAGAGCACGTGAGAAAAACTGGACTACAGATATTCCTCAACTTACAACAATCCATTTAGTGACCATTCAAAGTTACAATGCACTGAAAAAGTGACTTATGACCGTTTTTCAGTTACAACCGTTGCAGCATCCCCATGGTCACGTGATTAAAATTCAGCTGGTTCAAATTTATGACATTTGCAGTGTCCTGGGGTCACATGATCCCCTTTGGCGACCTTCTAACAACTAAAGTCAATGGGGAAGCCAGACATCAGTCAATCTGACTCTCAGACGCCCCATGCGAGAGGCCATCAATCACCTTCTAGATATCAAGGCCATCCAACAGGTACCCGCAGACACATGAGGTCTCGGCTTCTACGCCATCCTCTTCGTCATACCGTCGGAAGGATGGAGAGCCATCTTGAACCTCAAACATCTCAACGACTATATCATATACCGCCGCTTCAAGATGTACTCACTTCACAGCATCTTGTCCTTAATCAGAGAAGGAGATCTCCTCTCCTCGATCGACCCAACACGCTGCAGACAGGTTGCAGCCATATCGTCGGTTACCGACTGCGGTACGGGGTCTTCCCTCTCCCGCCACCCACTGGTATGCCAATTCCTTCAAGGGGCATCCAATCTCAAGCCCCCGGTGGTTCACCGCTACCCTACATGGGGCCTTCCCAGGGTCCTGGAGGCTCTCACCCACCCTCCCTTTGAATCGCTGTGTTCAGCTTCCATGAGGCTTCTTTCTTGGAAGGTAGTCTTCCTTGTAGTGGTCTCCTCAGCGAGGAGGATCTCGGAGCTCTCTGCTCTTTCTGTACGCTTGGACCTCTGTATTTTTCATCAAGACAGAGTGGTCTTGCGTCTGGACCCAGCGTTCATCCTGAAGATTAACTCGTGGTTCCACAAGGTGCAAGAACTGGTGTTGCCCAGCTCCTGGTGAACAAGCACCCCAACATCCAAGGTATGCCAACGCTTCTCCAGGGTATGAGAGGGATTACTCTTGGGGTGCTTGTTCACCAGGAGGCCTGAAAGGTTGAATCACTAAAATAAGGCCCATGGGGGGGGGGGGAGGTTTGAAGCATTAAAGGAATTCTTTTCCCCTGTAATAACTGATGATTCAAGGAAACTATTCTCGATTAAAACTTACAGAATGAAGATCAACTGAAAGGATGAAGTCAGAAGGAGAGAGAGATCCTCAGTCTTGCTAGGCTGCTGACGGAGTAGAAACTGGGAGTAGGAGCCTGTCCCTCCTTAAGTTTCTTTCCAACTCAGTCAATAGAACTAGGAATGCATAGAGTAACCCATAGGTGGATTAATTCTCCACACTTCAACGGAAAATGGGGCAAAACTCATTTGACAAATGTCTCACTCAACAACAGAAATGCTGAGCTAAATTGTGGTTGTAAGTCAAGGACTGCTTGTACAGATGACCTGCCTGAATGACTGCAGCTAATCTTACCTGTACTTGCTGCTTCAGTTTGCTACACTCCTCCGTCACGACCTGCAGCTGAAGGCGACTCTGGGCTGATTCCAGTTCTGCTTTCCTTCGCAACACTTGTTCCTTTTCTAAGGCGCTGTGACAAAAAAGGGACAGATCTGGTTAGAATTTTGGATGGGAGATCACCAAGAATTCCCAGACTGCAGACTTGACTGAAGGGCTGAGAAAACATCACAAAAGGAGGCAGTGACAGATTATTTCCCTATGGATTCCAAGGAATTTAGTTTGGTCCACTGATGAAGGTGCTGGCCTAGACTCTAGGAGACAGTGAGTTCTAATCTGGCCTTAGGCAAGAGAGCTGGCTGGGTGACTTTCAGCAAATCACTTTCTCCCAACCCAATCCACCTCACAAGGTGATTGTTGTGGGGAAAATGAGAGGAAGAATATGAGGTACGCGGGCCATCTTGAGTTCTTTCTAAAAATAAATAAGAAATAAATAAAAGGAATATTCATGAAGGCACCAAAATCATCACTGTAATGTTACAATATTTACAGTCAGTATGAGTCTGGCAGCAGAGCTAATTTTTAAAAAATGCACTGGAAATCATTTTGGCCTAAAAACAGGGTAATAGTGCTTCATATAAACTTTGGTAACAAAAGATTACAGAAAATTTCTGCAGACAGACATCTAAATCTTATACATGTAATAGCTGATAAAAAAAAACTGGTAAAGATTAATTTGAGCTATGGTGTTAGAATACAGGAAATGTCTACAATTCCACAATGACCTAGTTTTTCTGAAAGAAGTTAAAGGTAACCAAGTTACAAAGTCCATAAAACTTGTCAAGAACAAAAGCTCCCTTGACTTTTATATTCTTTGTGTCATCTGAACCCAACTATTTGCTAACTTACAATTAAGCAACCGTTGGCTTTCTGAGCAAATTGGCAGCTCACGAACCAGTGATGTTACATGGGCCATTCTTCGGGCCCCAAAAACTGCCACCCCCACCCACTCTGCACCAGCTGTAACTTCTGAATGCTCTTCAAGGGTAGCCCCGTGTTGAGCCCATTACAATAGTCCAGCCGTGAGATGACTAGGGCCCGAGTGACTGAATGATGGCATCCAGGAAAAGCCACAACTACTGCAGAGCCCAAAGTTGCACAAAGGCTCTCCTAGCTGCAACTGCCACCTGCTCTTTGAGTAGGACTTGCGAGTTCAGAAGAACCTCCAAGTTGTAGACTGGATCCGTCTGAGGAATTGCAAGCCCACCCAGAATTAAAGATGGCAAAGTCTCAGATCTCGGGGCCTCAGGCATCCAAAGCAATTCAGCCTTGCCAGGATTCAATCAAGCCTGTTAATCCCCATCCAGACCCCTAAAGCCTCATAGAAACACCCAAAAACACAGTCTGAGGGAAGCTGGGCTGATCTATTCTGTGCACAAGACATTCCAACAAAAAGTATTTTGGCCTGATCCTTGACCATAAAGGTACATAAGAGTTTCATGTAGGGAAATGAAAGTGATCCAGCATCAATACCTTTTCATGTTTTCCTGTTCAGTGGTGTCCACTGCTTTCAGAGTACGGGCATAAAGGACGACAATATCTGTGCGTTTTGCTTTCTTATTGCACTAAAACGAAACACAAAATGAAAGTGAGTGACTTTCTGGCAAATAATCTATTGCTCAGCTGTGGTGGTTTGGATAAAAACACAGAATCAATTTGTATGTTTACCTATCATCAGGTTATCTATCACTTCGGTATTTTTCTTTACGTTCCTGTATGTCCTCCTCTGTATTGCTCATAAAACATCCTTCAGAATGGAGCTTTTGTTATTGTGCCAACTCTGCCTAGTAGTGACTAACTGGTCACGGAATTCAGGCCTTGAGATGAGGACTTGGGATATAGCTGCTATCCTTCCTTATCACTTCCTGTCCTAGAATTATTTCTTCTCAGAATAACAATGGCTCTTGGCTCAACAAATACATGGCTTTTGGCTCAACAAACACATCAAATACAGTGCACTTTTAGGAAAATTGTCTGAAATGTTTTCTCATCATGAGGGATACCTGGTATTTGTGGTTACTGTCTTTCCTTATCACATGTAAAGCATTTTCTCTTTATTTGGGCCCTTCTGCTACTGTCTGTGCACTTTTAAACTACTTTAGTAAATTTATCATGTAAGAATTTTAACTGGATGCAAGAGACCAGTGACTCCTTGTAATCTCTTTAAATCTTCTTTGGTAACTGATTTTTATCACAAGCCTCCGCTGCCAACAGTCCAAGTGCGGTGTGTACTGTCCACTGCAAGTTGCACACCATACATAATTCTTCTGAATGATAATGGCACCTTTTCCCCTTAGAATCCTAAGCTCTGCAGAGTTCTGTTAAATAACTGAACAAAGAGGACTAGTTCCTTCTTTGAATTTCTGGCATCCTCGGTGGATACAGGTAATCCTCGACTTACAACCACAATTGAGCCCAAAATTTCTGTTGAGTGAGACATTTGTTAAATGAGTTTTGGCCCATTTTATGACCTTTCTTGCCACAGTTGCTAAGTGAATCACTGCAGTTGATAAGTTAGTAACTCGGGAAGTGAATCGGGCTTCCTCGTTGTCTTTGCTTGTCAAAAGACTGCAAAAGGTGATCACCTGATCTTGGGGCTCAGCTATGGCCATAAGTATAAACCAGTTGCCAAGTATCTGAGTTTTAATGACATTATCATGGCGATGCTTCAAAGATTGTAACTGTGAAAAAACAGTGATGTCACTTTTTTCAGTGCCGCTGTAACTTTGAACAGTCACTAAAGAACTGCTGTAAGTTGAGGACTACCTGTACTTAAATGTACCCTGAAAAAATAGCTGAAAAGGTCACGCACAGCCAAAATATCCTAATACAAATGTATTAGTGGCTGAGCTAAAATTGAAATTGTTGTTTCAATTGAGAGAAGTCACTTACAATCCCTGCAACCGCTCTCCTTAACAAATTCCTTTTTATTGCAAATGAGTCTTTCTTGCTAAAAGATTTTACCTGGGGGCATTTGCCCACTTGTCCCTTCAGCCACCTCTCAATGCAGCTGTAGCCAAAGAGATGCCCACAGCGCAGTGCAGCAAGACGATGCTCCCCAGCGTTCGTCCACTCTTCAAAACAGATGGCACAGGTATCACCACTGTCCTCTTCCAAAGGAACCAGAGACGCTGCTGGGTTGCTTTTCTTTAATGGAGTTGTCTGGGGGGAAAGAAAATGCAGATGGTAGCCCAGGTAAATGAGAGGCCAGGTATTCAACTTCACCTTCTCTCACCTTCTTTGGTTGGGAAGCAGTGACTCTAGAATCAGGATGCTCTATCTCATTAGAATTATCTCCAGGAGGCTCCATTTGATTTGAGACAATTACTAAGAGGAAAAACAAAGGAATACTTCACATGAGGAAAATGAAACCAATCTATATGAAAGTTTTAAAGAGATGAAAAAGAATAGGTCATTTTCAAACCACAAAAAACTCACAGGCATAAGCATACAGAATTCAAAATAGACTTAACCAGACTACTTTAGAAAGTTACACACAAACATACAAACAAAGTAGTAACTGCACAGTAAAGGCAATGCCGGATACAAAATAGACTGCCTTGCCCAAGACTTCTCATCTTAGCTCAGCCAATTTCTTAGAGTTTTTAGAATATAAACATGATCTATCGTATGCAACAGGAGATCCAGAGCAACGGGTTTGGTCAAAACAGTCAAGGTGGCATCCGCAACAGGCCAATCAAAGTTCTACCTGTTTTTAAGGTGTAATTTAAGCAGAGCTTCAATTGTGCCGTTGCAGCTGCCATTGAATGATTTTAGCACATCCTGCTGACACCCTCATGAAAATGGCACACAAATAAACAGATTATTCTGATCAACGATGGGCAATATGTCCTGAGTCATTTACATATATTTAGATTTTCAAAGATGTGGAAACTATTCAAACCTTCCAAGCCAATTAGAGGTATTTCCTCTAAGTTTCTTGCCGGTTCCCCTTCGTCCTCTGTGAGGCTGCTACTGTTGCCGCTGCTCTCGGAATCACTTAGGACCACCGTTTCATCTGAGCTGCTGTCATTGTGAATTACTAGAAGTGATGGTTCTGCTGGTTGGGTCCTACTGATCTGGAAATAAGTGGCCAGTGATGCTGTGGATCTAATCAACACAAAGTAAATGTGTATTAGTGTGATATCAGGCAAAATAAGCAAACTTGTCTTTTTAAGCCATATATTCCAGCAACTAACAGAAATATTCATATTCCCTGAAATATTTGAAGACTTAGATGATCTCTATCACTAATTCTCCTCCAAACAAAATGTATTGCTGAGTCTCATTAATAGTTTGATGACAAAACCCATGAACATCCCCTTCCTTTATAATATAAACAACAGGGAGATAAGATGAGGCAATTCTCAAGGGCTCAAGCAGAAAACACCCACTGTCATCTTCTAGGATCACTGAATAGCTACTTCATCGATTATCTAGGAGTGTCAACTAGGCTTAAAATGCCACAACTAAAGAAACAGAAGCCTAAGCAGAGAGGATAAAAGCCAGGAATCTTGTCTAAAATCCTATTTTCTGTTCTATCATCTATCATGCCCTAGTTTTGGATGCTCAATTCAAAAAGAGTCCCAAATGGGTCTCTAAGTAGGACTTACAACCCCAGCTATTTTGTTCCTCAATGTATAGCACACTGAAATATTTCGCTCTCCACTGTAACTCACTAGCAAAGATAAAATCTGCTTACTACATGAAGTGTTTAATTAAAGAAGTTTCAGATCTAGGTGCCTATCAGAGCCTGCTTAGGATTATTGCCTGTTAAAACAAAAAATTATTCATTCCTTTTAGGGTCTTTCAAAGTCTTCTTTTAAAGAATTCTCTGACTGCAACAGTATGAAGAGCCATTCTCCATGTATCAAGCCAACTCTGAATACTACTGCCAACACGCCAGGTGAATCGTTGTTTCTTTTTTCTCTTAATTTGTGTAGTTTTTCCAAATTCTACCTCAACATTCCTTCCTGAATAAGGTCCGGGCAATAGGAGAAACTGGCAAGTCCAACTTCTTAACAAGTTTTCTCCAGCACATCACAATAGACCAAACCCATTTCCCCCTCCTTAGGATTTTGTAGCGGAATTGTTGCCTGGGAGGCAAGTAGTAACAAAGCACTTTTGCTCAGCATCTCAAGCCGTTACTGAATCTTCAAATAATACATTCCAAGGGTCCTATCTGGGCATCTCAATTTTAACACCAATGAAGTTCAAAGTTCAACTTATGTCATTCATTGACAGATTTATAGCCCGTTGGGCACATAGATCTTGTAAGCCACCTTGACTGTCTACCTGCGTTTTCCAGATAGGTACAGCTAGAGCAGACAAGACATCCAGCTCTGCTCAACAGCAGGGAAATAATTAGGAACACACACAAATCACTTTCAGCCTAACACTGAAACACAACAGGTTCTTTGGAATACATGGAGAAAAAGCCCAATGAAGTTAAAACAAGAAAAATTGTACTAGTTACACTGTAATTTGCTCTTTCCCACATGCACACACTCATCCACACTTACATCCTTCTCAATTAGAGAAGTGCCATGCACCAGTTAGAGACAGAAGCCACCAAGTCTGGATCTAAAAATGACTTAAAGAGGCTTCAGGACTCTCCTAGCCCCTAAAACTCCTTGTTTTGTTGATTCACAAAACTGGCAGCTATAGTCAGTCTTTGCTTGCGACCACAATTGAATCTCAGAATCTCAGTTGCTGAGTGAAGAGGTCATTAAACGAGATGCCCACTTGACCGCTTTGCTCAATCCTTGTTAAGTGACCAAAGGAGTCATTAAGCAGACAGAGCAAAAGAATGGCCTGCTGAAGGAAGTAGGCAGCTCCCCTTACTGCATGGAAGGCAACTCCTGTGACAGGGTGCAGGAACAAAGTTTGGATCCCGAGGATCTGAGCTTCGTTTCTGCAGTCTGCTGCAGGATTTCCCCTCCCCGCCATGTGCAGAAGAAAACTTCTGTGGTAGGCTGTTGATCCTGATCCTGCTTATAGGCCCAGTTCATCTTTAGTTATGCCATATTCAGCCTTGTCTCACAGAAGGCTTCCTTATTCCACCCTTCTGCCAGGCTGCTGAGTGGGTTGCCAGGTCAGAGAAAACATTTCCCCAGAGCTGTTTGGAATCCAAGAGGGTCTGCCAGATTCAAGGCAGAGACGAAGTCTGGGAAAGGAACAGATGAGTAGTCAAGATAGATGATGAGGCAGTGGGCAGTATAACCCATAAACAAGAAGGAACATAGGAAAAGGTATTTCCAATCACGCCACAAGCTCTGTCTTACTGAATTCATTATAGGTAGTCCTCGACTTATGACCTCAATTGAATCCAAAATTTATGTCATTAAGCTAAACATTTGTTAAATCAGTTTTGCTCCATTTTAAGACCTTTCTTGCCCCGGTTAAGTGAATCACCACAGTTGTTAAGTTAGTAATACAATTGCTAAGTGAATCTGTTTCTCCCACTGACTTTGTCAGGTCGCAAAAGGTGATCACATGACCCTGGGACAATGCAACAGCCATAAGTATGAGCAATTGCCATAAGCAATTGCCAAGTGTCTTAATTTTGAACATGTGACCATAAGGATGCTGCAACGGTCGTCAAGTGTGCAAAGCGGTCATAAGTCACTTTTTTCACTGCCATAGCAACTTCAAACTGTCACTAAATGAACTGTGGTAAGTCGTGGAGTACCAGTATATCGGAGGATGGAAATGAGAGAAAGGTATTCAGCCTGTGAGGTTCTTGCTTCCTTGACTTTGCCCATCTGTATCTCAAGTCATCCTAGTCTGCTCTTCACCAGGCTGGGTCACTTCATGACATCCATTCTTGGACCCTGAAACAGCGGCCGGTCCTCTAAAAGAGGAAAACCAATGGAGGGAGGGCACAGCTGTCTCTTTCCTGTCCTCCCCCAATGCTGTCAAGGCAGCCACAGTCAGAAAACTTCCAGCATAACGAGAAGAAGGGGGGGGAGGCTCCAAATCTCAGCCCCTGAAGCAAGGAGCCCAGAGCTCTCCCGGCAAATCCTTCCCACCACATCTCCCAAGAGAGCTGGACTACAAATCCCATCACTACAACCTTCCTCCTGGGAACCTTAACCCCAATCATTAAGGCCACCCGCTGTTCTGATTCTAGTCCCCTCGAAACATGCATTTCCTTAATCTCAGTGGCTGACCCATTCGGACTCCAACTCCCAGCATTCCCTGCCAGCCCAGCAGCGGCTCTGACATGCCCGGACTCCAACTCTCAGAATTCCGTGCCAGCCAAGTAACGGTTCTGACATGTCTGGACGCCAACTCCCAGAATTCCCAATCAGTCCAGCAACAGCCTTGACATGCCTGGACGCCAACTCCCAGCATTCCCTGCCAGCCCAGCGGTGGCTCTGACATGCCCGGACTCCAACTCCCAGCATTCCCTGCCAGCCCAGCGGTGGCTCTGACATGCCTGGACGCCAACTCCCAGCATTCCCTGCCAGCCCAGCGGTGGCTCTGACATGCCTGGACTCCAACTCCCAGCATTCCCTGCCAGCCCAGCGGTGGCTCTGACATGCCCGGACTCCAACTCCCAGCATTCCACACTTCTTAACGTAGCCGAGATGGAGCCACCAAGCGACGCAGTCTCAGGGCCCTCCCCACGCCCAACCGCAGAATTGCGCCTTGAACCCCCTCCCCACCCCGAAGACCCGGACGGAGCTTCTCCGAGGCTCGGCCTGCCCTTTTCCCCCGGGGGAGAGGGGTCTTCCTAGCCCCGGCTAGCCCGCCGAGGACCTGCGGGGCAGAGAAGGCGCCTGCCAGGCCGTGGCCGCTCACCTGGCCCGGGATGCCCGTTGAGAGGACGACGACGAGGAGGCGGCGGCGGCGGCTGCCCGAGGGGCGCCAGGCAGGTTCCTCCGCGAGCGACGCCGCCTCCGCGACTCCGCCACCAGAACGTCCCGTGAGGAGCCGCCGCCGCCGCCACCCGCCGGACGGCGCCCCGAGCCTTCCTCACGATGGGCCGCGCCGGCCACGGGCGGGACATCCACCTCCATGGCCTCCGCCGCCTCCGCCGCCGCCATTCGCCCTCCCTCTGAGGGGGGGGGCAGGCAACGCGCGCGCGGGCCAGCCGCTCGCTCTCCCCGCCTCCTGCCCGCGCGCGCCCACAGCCCCATTGGCCGCCCGGGAGGCGCGCGAAGGCAGAGTTTGATTCCTATTGGACGGGGTCCTGAAAACGCCGAGGCGTTCCATTGGGCCTCGCCGACTGCCACTCTTCTGGGTTGACCCGGGAACGGAGCAAGGGAGGGGGAGGGAGGAAAGGAGGCTTTGAAGATGCGCGTGCGCGCTTTTAAGGCGGCTGCCCGGGTTTGTTGGTTGGTTTGTTTTGTAAAAGCGGTTGTGGTGTTTTTTTTTGCCGCCTCTGAGGCGGGAGCTGCGTTCGCGCGGTGGGGGCGGTTGCAGTTCCGTTGGGCCTGAAACTCACCGCGAGAATTTAAAAAAAAACAAAAACAGTGGAAATACGGGATCCACGGGAAGAAAACGGCAACCGAGGCCCTCCTGTTACCGGTCCTACCTAAGTGGAGAGTAGAGGGGGCCGTGCAGAAGTGCCCGAATATGTCCCTGGCATTGCATTTTCTTTGGCTTCTCATTCTTTTTTACCCACTGTTTGATTGTTTTGTATTGCTATTGTATTGTTATGGTTTGAAAAAATATAATCAATAAAAATAATTTTAAAAAATTAGAAAGCGTCCTCTCCTATTCCATTAGGGCACGGCTCTTCAAACTTGGCCATTTTGTGACTTGTGGACTTCAACTCCCAGAATCCCTCAGCCAG
>JAEANM010028134.1:0-10418 GCA_017656035.1 Myanophis thanlyinensis
GATTCTGGTGGGGCAAGTCTGGTTGAGGTTGTTTGCATTTCCAGAGGGTGGTCGGGACTTGTAGTTAGACTGGTACCAAGACCCATTTCTATAGCGATTTGAATTGAGATGCGATGAGCCATTCTGGCGTTGTCCTTGGGACCGGTAACCTTGACCAAATCTTCTATTTCCCTGGAACCCCTGGAACAGAAAGAAAGGAGGAATCAATGAGATCGGTACCAGTATTATGAATGAAGGCAAATATATGTGTCTCAGGATAATGTTGCAAGATCCAATCTGGTTCGGCTGCTGGGACCAGTGGTTTACTCCACTGAGGTTTTGGACTCGTGCTGGAGCCCATCCTCAAGGAATTTCTCTCTCCTGAAATATGTCTGCTACACAAGAAGATGCAATGGCCTAGAATGTTTCATTTGAATACTGTCAATGCAGTCTTTAAAAATGGGAAGTTATTTTAAATTTGGTGCATGCTTTAACAGAGTTCAATTTTCATTCCAAGTGTTGGCTTAAGACAGGGGTTGGCAAACTGCGGCCCGTGAGCCACACGCGGCTCTTTGGCCCCTTGACTGTGGCTCTTCTACAAATACCAAGCAAAGAAATGCTTGGGAGAAGCCAGGGCATCTGATTGGGGGTAGGGGTGGAAAGCTCCGTGGTGCAGGGCTCTTTCCAAACCTCCGTTTAAAATCCAGCTTTTTTCCAAGCCTCCAATGGAGGAGCAGCACTTGTAATCTTTTCCTTGTAGCCCTGATGAGCCGGCTTTTTGAAGTCGTCGTCTCTCCCCTCTCTCCTCCCCCCCCCCCACCCCCCCAGCTTCTCCGGCTGCCGAGAATAAAAGCAACTCAGTGCTACAAGCAAAAAAAATAGTTGTGGGGAAGCCTCTGACTTTTATTTTGAAGGGCAGACACCAGTGAGTTCAAATCCCAACCAGAGAGGGGGTGATCTTTTTTAACATAGCAGAAAGGTAAGGCTATAGTTTAATTTTTAAAAATGTGGCTCTCAAAAGAAATTTCAATCGTTGTACTGTTGATATTTGGCTCTTTTGACTAATGAGTTTGCCGACCACTGGCTGAAGACAAACAAATATGAGATTAAAGGTGTGGTGTAAGAGCCTACAACATGTCAAAATGTGGGCCCTTCGCTTTCCCCTTCTAAGTGAAAAATGCTATGGTAAAGAGGACCCAAGCCTGGGCAATCTCCAGGCCACTCTCAACTATAGAAACAACATTAAATCATTACCTCACGGTGGGATTGTGATGGACGGCTTGTTGCATTTGTGGAGGTTTCTATAGGGGATGATGGTTTCTTATTGGCCATTATGAGGCTAGGAGAAGAGGTAGAGGCACACACTGTGGTAGTGGACTCATCTGGACTGCTCACTGCCACGGAGGTAATGGAGCTGCACCGTGATCTGGTTGAATAACTGTTCTTTGGATGTGAAACTGAAACAAGAATGACAAAAACATTATTTCGCACATTTTTTATAATGTAAACCTGAATTTACCTCTCATCTCATCAGCAACCAATGATGATGTATTTTCCAAATCCTTACAGAATCAAATTGCAATAAAAAGAAAAAATTGCTTCTAGTCTGCTGCTAAAGTGTTCTGGTAGTAGCCACTGCCACCACTTTACAAATGCTCCTCCTCAGATGTTGTGAGCCAACTGAGGGGAAGCCATTTGCCTGCTTAAAAAAAAACACCTCGAGGTATAGAAATACCAAAAATACTGGAAGAGGCAAGACACAATCCAACGAGAACCTGAAAATCTTAGTAGCCCTAAAGATAAAGTAAAACTGGAAAATAAAACAACAGAACTATCAAGCAGAGAGAAAAAGCTTGCAAATGCACTTTTGTGTAAGTGAATGGATTTTACTTTACTAGTATTGCAACTGGGCTTTGAACATTTTTTCATTTTTTTTTTAAATCTACAGCATTGGGCTATGTCAAATGGAGATTTCCAAACAGAGACCCCTGGTCCATGCTTATTAATTTGAAATATTTATAGTGTGCCACATACCCGGAGGATATATGACGTATAAATTTATAATATACATAAAATAAACAGGATAAAATAATAAATGCATGTAAATGACTCAGTTCTGGAACTGTAATAATATGAAGACTAATATAAGGGACCTCAATCATCCTCCTTTCATGAGCTGAAAAAATTCTGAGAAGGCTTTTCAGTTGAAAGGCACAGAAAAGCATGTTTTCAGAATTTTAGAAATGCTTTTGCCAATCACGTGTTTAGTTCAATTCAGCTTTATGCCATCATTGCTGTGTTTTTATTTTGTGTGGGTACCTAGGATATACAAGCTCACCTTGTCCAAAGGATTCAATGCTTTTCTTTAGTGCATCCAGGTCACAAGTAAAGCGAGCCACCCTTCCAAGATCTTCATCATATTTGCGCTCACTAACAAAGTGCTGCAGAGAGGAAAAATGTAGACAGGTGAGCATTATGCACAAAGCACATTTATGTTTCGGGAGAGAAGCTGTCATGTGTATTGCTGGTATCAACTGAGGCACAAACTACATACCCTTCTCTTCGCTTCTACACAAAAGAAGCAGAAAAAGAAACAGCTGGATTTATTTTGCAAGACAACCCCATTAGAAAATAATGAACAGTTTAAAGATGGAACTGCTGATAGAACAGTACCAGAGTGAATTTTTCCATGCGGTGAGATTTTTGTGGGAATTTGAACATAACTTCATTCTGGCCTCTAGTGGCGGGCAAGGGAAGCATGTGCTGGTTTACACAGCACAACACACTAAGACCAACTTTCTGCAGTCACAATCAAATTATTCTTCAGCTTTATGGAGGTTAATAAATGTTAAGAAATTTGAGGCAAAGTCTTCAACTTGATTTTCGAGTTTGTTCTTTTCAAAAATGTTTTTTAAATAATGATTTTGCTTTTCAGTCAAGCTTAAGCAAATGTTGTTGCCAGGTCTGGTACTGAAATTGCCTGTTTCAAATGCTAAAGACTAAGACTGGCTCTTCCTAAGTATGTCCTCTGCTGTTCAGTGCAGCTCTTCTGTCTAAGGGGAATATAAGGAAATGTAAGTACATCAACAGAAGC
This sequence comes from Myanophis thanlyinensis, assembly GCA_017656035.1. Classification (NCBI taxonomy): domain Eukaryota; kingdom Metazoa; phylum Chordata; class Lepidosauria; order Squamata; family Homalopsidae; genus Myanophis; species Myanophis thanlyinensis. Next base: position 3,074 of record JAEANM010028134.1, read on the forward strand.
TGGAGAAATGTAATTTCTCTGTGCATGTTGTGGCTGTACTTTGATGAGATCTCCACCCCAACTGCCCAATCTGTGTAGATTAGAAAAAGGTGCATATAGCCAAAAGCAGTCTGGAGATTCACCTTTATATCAGCTCTAAGTTCTACCAATTGCTCTTCTGACATTCGGACTGCTACATCAGTTAGTTTCTTCAGTGCCTCTGCCTTCTTTTGGCGGCTGCTTAGGATTTCCACTATAATGTAAAACAGAACGCCAAAAAGGCAATCATGTTTATAATAAATACGATTATTAACCAATTAAAGCACAAAACAATGTCTAAGTTGCTACAAATCCAATTCCTACCTGCCCCTATTCTCCCCTTTCCCCAATATTTTAGTTTACCCTTCGAAGGTCAGCTCCAGCTCTGCAATACGTCTGAAAAAAAAAATGCCTGAGGCCTTGGAAAATGCCTAAGAAGACCAGAGTTAAATGCCACGGACAATTACTTAGGCAACAGGGTGATAACTCTTAAGTTCCTTAAATTGAGAGATTCTTATGTAGCTCAAGCTCAAAAAAAAATCTGTGAATAAGCTCTTTTTGCTTTCTTTTTCTCTCTCCTCTTTTAATTAAAAGAAGTTATCAAGTTAAATTGGTTGTTTACTTGATTGCAATGCTTTGGGCGGGGCACAGTTTAACTCTTTTCACCTGTACTTTTTCCCCAATGAATGGTGGTGTATCAAAGCAGTTCTTTGGTCTTGTGAGGAGGAAGCTATGCTGATACTACAATAAAACAGAAAGAACTGCAGTTTTTCTACTGAGAGAGGTAATAGGAATTGCTTCTTTTATAATACAGATGTCGAACCGAAGTTAGCATGTGTGTAGCCATTTTAGATGATTATCTAAATAAAAGAACTTTGTTTTTACAGGTGGACTCTGAATTACTTTTTGGGCTTTGGGTTTCATCACTTGGAAACCTGACAACAGGTAGCAACAGGTTTATTTCAGATATGAAGATTATAGGATCACAAACAGTGATTCAAGTCTCAAATCAGACAATCAGGCTGAGCATATATTTTATTCTTGCACTTTTCAGCAGATTTGGACTCTAAAGTGAGAAGTTTCATACCAGCTGGAATGATCCCAGAGAATGAGACAGTGATAGTTTTCATCCAGGATAAGTAAATCAGCGTATAAATGCACACACAGAAGCCTTAGGACTGCTCTGTTTAACACTGTTTGCAATGAGAAAATCCCATATACTGTTGTGGTGTAGTGGCAACTGGGATTAACTATGGCACTATACTTGGAAAATAAATGCAGGGAGTCCTTGACTTACGACCACAATTGAGCTCAAAATTTCTACTGGTAAGCAAGACAATGAAGTGAGTTGCGCTCCATTTGAATATTTTTTTTTGCCACAATTGTTAAGCGAATTACTGAAGTTGTTAAGTGAATCATGCAGTTGTTAAACGAAACTGGCTTCCCCTATTGGCTTTGCTTCGTTAAACGTTTGCAAAAGGTGACCAGCTGGGAAGGTTACAAAAGGCGATCACACACAACCACAGGGCAATGCAGTGTCAGAAATACATACCAGTTGCCAAGTGCCCCGAATTCTGATCACGTGACCATGGGGATGCTGCAACGGTCGTGTGAAAAATAGTCATGTCACTTTTTTCAGTGCCGTTGTAACTTCCAACGGTCATTAAATGAATGGTTGTAGGTCAAGAGTAAAATCAGATCGTACCCATGAATATACCATATAATTACAAGATACTTGAAACATGACCCTATACAACTAGATGTGATATAAAAAATAGTCAATTTGCATGTGTATAGTATAAGGTTTACATATCTGGAAACACCAGAAACGAAAGTCCGTCTTTGTATTTTGTTGTGGACTGCTTATTTCAAACATCTGGTGGTTTTATATAGTTTCAGTACAAAGATATTAGCATAATTGTGCTTTATAAAACTTACTTGCTTCTGCTTTTACTTTGTCCATTTCACCAAGTAGGGCTACTTCTCGATCCATGAGGCTAAAGGAAGAAAAGAAAGAAGATTAAAATTCTTACATTCATAGGCTATAACTTTCAGAAATCAACTCAACAATCAATCAGGTCATTAAATTCGGACAAATGTCTGCCTTTCTTGCAAACATTAAGTTCCTTGCTATACATTAAGCTTTCAATTACTGAATGGATAAATATCACTACCAAAGAACAAGTCAACTTTTTTTCTGTTGACTTCTCTAACCAACTGAAACTCTACATGGTTTATCATTGTTTCGTTCCCAAAAATTGTAAGTATCTTGATGTTTTAAGCTTTCATTTTCAAAGTTATCTACAGTTTGCTGTTCTACTTTTAATTCTCATGCAGCAATCACTGTGGCTTATTCAAGTGTTTAACTGCCTTTCAAATGTTCATCTGTGAATTTTCCTATACAAGGTTTGTACTTGGAAGCATTAAAAACATACCAGAACTATTCCTTGCAGGAAGTTGACCCTCATTATAACTTGTCCCCTGCAACAGGAATTACCAATATACGGTCCACAGCCCACTATTGGGCTGCAGGCTAATCACCACCAGACCGCATGAGTGGCTGGTGATTGGTGCGCCTCTGTGTGGTAACAGCCCCACCCACATGAGTGTTACAGGCGCTTGTAGCCCTGCTCGCGTCGCTGCGAACATCGCTCACACGCACACAAGTACTTGCCCCTCCACAAAATCATCCCCTCTTTCCCCACTTCTGGGCCAGCAATCCAGGAACTCTGTCCTACAAGTAGTAACTTTTTTCTCCCCAGCTTATCAAATGCTATAGTAATTATTGGAACTAATGAAGCAGAATCGAACATCTGATAGGAGGGAGGGGACCAATGACTATTTTGTGAGCAGAGTTAATCCACAGTTTAATAACAAGTTCTGTTCCCAAGATCTGTCTTTAAATCAAAGTTGCATATAAGCCAGAACAGTATCATAACTGTATAAATAGTACTGTGTGATTAACTCGAACCATTGTGTATTTAATTTGAATCATTGTGTATTTAACTCAGAGCTTGCTAGAACAGGTTCTAGATTGAACTCTGGACTGTCCTTAAAGCAGGGCGTTCTTAACCTGAGGGCTTGCTATACACTGGTGACCACTTGGAGAACCAGTGTTTCATATTAACTATTAATTTGTTCTTTTTCACTCTGATTTCCTCTGGTTAGCATCAAAGAGCCATTCAGACAGAATTGTTGATTGAGAATAAAGACTGATGGTACTAGTACCAGATCTGTATAATACAAGAATCAGTAGGCACATATGTAGCTGAAGTGGAATGATTCAGTACAGACTGGGCTCCTCTGCGAGCTCACAGAGTATCAAAATAGCAATGCTTTGAATGACACAGGTACCACTTTCTTAATCTGTTCAAAGTAGAGGAGAATATACCCATCCTTATGAAGAAGGGCTTCTATCCTCTTAAACAGGCCTAGCATATTCCAAAGAAGACAGATTTGGAAAGAAATAGGAAGAATAAATTCTTGGTTGAAATGCAAGAGAACAGGCTTGTCGTAGCATCAGTTTATTCCTATGGAATGCCAGGAATTTGTTTATAGGGGGCAAAGCTCATTCCTACTCCATGTTATAATACTGGTGAGGAAAAAAATGGCCCAATAAATGCAGGATAGTAAATGCACAGAGATTATTTATGGGCATCATTAGAACCTCTAAAAGTCTCTGAAAAGACATTTCCCTCAGGAGTCACGGCAGAGGTTGGCATGGCTACCAAGAGCTGTTCGCCATACAGCTGCTTCTCTGATCTTCACTACCTCCCTCAATAATAAGGAAATAAATAAAGCATTATTTGTTGACATTTTATCTTTTATCCACTATCTTCTTTTTTGTAGCTGTTTATTGTCGCTTTAAATATTTTAATAAATATTTAACACCCCGCCCCTTGCCCCAAAATATAGCACTCTTATGGAATGTGAAAAAGCTCAGAGGTTTCCTAAGGGGGTCATGCATCTGAAAAGAGAGAAAAGAACCATCTGATATTTCAAATTTTTAATTCCAAATTTCTGATGGGTTGAGGATAATTCAGAGTAGTTGTCTATCACACTGTATCACTAAATCATGCAGAGAGGGGTAACAACAGATTTTGAGTATCTGCACGAATAGGTTTCAGTTTAGATGCATCCAGATGAACAACTGGTAAAGGATAATATATACGGTAATTGCTGAAAGTTTGCATCTCAGAGGTTGGACAATCCCAGAAATGGTTCAGAGGTTGTGATAATAAAGGGCATGGATGATGATGCAATTCTAAATCCTAATAACCACCTGTAAATATGTCCCAGCTTCTATTCAGGGCAACAAGCCAAGGAAAGCCAATAAAATTCTTACAGTGAGGCGAATGAAGGCAGGGTAGGTATCAGCCTTTATGCTGCTATTAAAGCAGCTACAAAGTAGAGTTCTACTGCTTGCCTTTATGAATGAAAGAGGACTAGTCCACTGGTAACTCCACTGTGATGTGGTTGTAAAATGCAACCTCACATGACCATGCCAATTTACAACAGCAGTTCTGGTTCCTATCATTAAGTAAATTCCGTGTAGTCATTAAGCAGAACATCATGTGACTGCCATCTGCAACTTCCTGCTGGCTTCCCCACAGACTTTGCTTGTGAGAAGCCAATGGGGAAGGTCACAAACTGTGATCATGTGACACTGTAACCATTATAAATAAATTCTGTTGCTAAGTGTCCAAATTGCGATCCCATGACCACAGGGATGCTACAACAGCTATAACTACAAGGAGTGCTTGTAAGTCTCCTGGTTCAGTGCCATTGTAACTCTAAATGGTTGCTGAACGAGTGGTTGTTAAACAAGAGCTATCTCTACAGGGGAGCTAGAGAATTTGTGTTTGAAAACAATCCTGATGGCAAGGCTGATCAAGTCTCAAGCAATGGATTTATTTCTCAGACCAATATTAGGTAAAAGTAAGCCTGAAGGAGTAAGCTGCCTATGTACTTTGTATTTATTTTATTATACCTTCAATATCAGGTGTGGTCTGCCTGCTTAACTGTTGGTGCTTTAACCCAAAATAATTCTAGCATTCAAGGCAATCACAGAATCTGATCAGAAAATTCAGAGGACTAATTAGGATGCATTTGTGATGTACTCCCAGAGACATATGATTTGTCTTTCAATAGGAACTTCACAAAAATTAAGAAATTATAGACTGACTGTTGTAGATGAACAGTGCCTAACTCTGATGAAAACAAAAGGTGACAGTGTGTGATAACAAATCAAATGAAAACTGAAAATACACATAATTACAGCAGCGAGAATAATACTCGCACAATGTTGGAAAGGCGACTCTATGCTGACAGATAGTTTAATAATCCAAAAGATTTTTGACTGTGCAGAAATTAAAAGAGAAGGAAAACTCAGAATATTATATAGTTTGAGAAAATTGTCATCAATGGATAAATAATAGAAATAAGCAATCAAATAAATAAGGAATGTACAATTTAGAAATATAGATGTATATAAATAAGAACAATCAGGAGTATAAAAATGTATTTGAATAACAATTGATATGTATGTACTGTCAAAAAGGATTGTAATATATGCAAAAAAAAAATTTAAAGGCATTTGTATGTTAATGTTTAAACTTTCAATAAAGATATAATTAAAAAAACCTGAAAATACAGTTTTCAATTGCAGAGTTATTAAACATTACTGTAGAATAGCTAAAGTTGAAAACTGTAAAAAGAGTAATGTGGAGAATATTTAGCATGCGGATTTGATCTTCAGGAAACTGAACACTTCAGTCTATTTATTACATGGCAAGGTATTCCTGAATGGATTTTCCTCTTTTTGCCAAATATTATAAATTCATCATTATATTTAAAAAGAAATACAGCCTGCCTAATGAGCACATTATGAATTTCTAAAGCAAAATAATTAAGTTTTGAAGGGATGCTATAAAATATTACTTGTTCAGTTTTAATTTACAAAATTGAGGCAATTCCTTCAACACCTCTTCCAGCAAGTGTCTACAACCAATGTATATCAAGAAAACACACTATTCGGTGTGACTTCCGGCAGTGACGTGGTGTTGTGGCGGCACAGAAATTGGAGCTCTGTGTTCTATGCCGAAGTTTGTGCGATTGGCAGCCTCTCAAGGTAACGACTAGTCCTATGGGGACTGCCTAAAGAGAGGGGAATTCTTGAGGATTCTGAGGGGATGCGTCCCCCAACGACTCCGTAGAGAGACCCTCAGAGCCAACGCCAAAGTAGCTGCCCGATAAGAAGACAGCCGCACCGCCAAAGAAGAAGGAAACAAGCGAGGGAGAAAGGTACAAACCGGCAGTAGAAAAGAAAGGAAAAAAAGTCAGCTGAGTGAGCATTTGAGAACAGTGAGTGTCCCGGGGAAGCGCTGTGCCGGACGGACCAGGAGCATTGACAGAGTGGCAACTTTAAGGGATAAGGTTGAAAGAGCGGAGTGGAGCAGAACTGTAGGCGCAGAGTGGTGGTGTGGTGTGGACTGTGTACGGGAAGAAACTGTGATTAAATCTTTTTGGACCCACCACTCAGAGAGAAATAAGGGACTGAAAATATTCCTGCTGAGCCGCCCTAGTTTTAGCTTGCAGTTCGCTACCCACCAGGACAAGAGGCAGTAGCCAGGGGACTGAAAGGAAAGAGGAAGAAGTTAAAGTATCTGTGACACTAAAGTGTCAAAGTGACTGTGCAGGATTATAAAGGCAGCCATCTTAACACCTGTTGGAAGAAGAAGAATCATCATTGGGCACAAGATGGAACGGTATTTTAACTGGATTCATAGTTTGGAACTGGGACTCTGCTTAATTTGATATCTATCTTTTTATTTTTTATTTTTTTATTTTTTTCCTGTTGGACAGTTGGAATAGAGAACATATATTTTTTTTTTCACAACAACAAAAACAAAATCAATTATAAAAACAAAGAAAACAAAACCTCTTCTTTGCCCTCTCTCCCTCTCTCTTCTTTTTGTTGTTTATTAATTCTATGATAAATGTTGCTAAGAGTTAAGAAGTAAGAATATTATATCATATTTTGTTCATATTTGTTACCTCACCAGAATTAACTTATTTACTAATCTAGTTTAGTTATCAATTTAATCAAATGTAATTAGGTATTGTAGATATATAAAATTGAGAAATTGACTAGTATTGTGGATGCATGCGCTACATCTTGAGTGAGTAATTATATTGGACAGCTTTTGCCATTCTAAGCTTATAGTATTTATTTAGGGATTTATTTAAGTAGAACCCCTTGTTATCTAATTGATTATTAACTGAAGATTTATATTTATATATATAATAATTTAACATATAGAAAGAT
>JAEANM010028135.1:0-10418 GCA_017656035.1 Myanophis thanlyinensis
ATGTAAATTTGTAAATACTATAAATAGTTGAATGGTTCCCTGTTTGTTCAGTCGGTCTGGAGTATCTGTCTGATTAAAAAAAAGAGCTGTTTGTTCACAATTCAAGTCTGTCTCTCCTTTCTAAAAACAAACCACAGTGGGAAGGAAATTCTTTCTTCCAGACAGTTGTTACAACAATAAATAGCTCTTTATTTTAAAGAAAAACTGGAATAGGTATCATTGCATTATCTGCGATATCAGTTTCAAATATGTGATTTCTATCAAGACAATGGAATGGGATGATTAAACTCTCCCCTCCACTTTGTATGTGCTTTAATGATTAATTCCCCCTCCTATGCTGATGTTATTTGCATTTTATAAAAGATATAACGGAGAACCTTTTAACTCACTTAACTGTTTTGCAGTTAAGAGGTTGAAATAAGAGCATCACCTCTCCCTATGAGGTATTTTTTTTCTAGCTAATTTAGATGTAATTGGAACTATAGGTTTACATTCCTGCTGTTGTTATTAGTACAAAATAGCAGTTAGAAATAGAAGACTAAATATAAAGATGAACTTTAGGGAGTGGCTATGAATGGATCAGTGTTCATAGCCTGGAATGCATCCACTGGAAACTTCCTGGCTGTAGCAAGCAGGACTCAACCCATAAGGTGATAGGTTAGAGGCCACCTTGAGAATTTCTCTCTTATGAACTTGCAGGGTATTTAACCCTTGCCTCTTGCCTTGAGTAGAAGCTTAGTAGTTTCTACTACTACAATCTATCTTCCAACTGGCATCCTTGGTGTTCTTTGAGCTTGATTGTTACTTGCAGATATTCATTATCCAACTAGGTGAGATCATGGGTACAAGTGAATGTGGATTTTGCTCTGTTTGTGTAATGAAATGTCTGCAAGCTTACATCTGAAATCAGAAGGCATCAAGGATCCCAGACCATATTAAATAAACAAAATACTTGTGTTGTAAATAGTTTAAAGTTTTCCCTCTGGTCCACAGTTAGAGCAGGAACAGAGGAACACTCTGATTGGTCAGGCCATCTGACAGCTGAGTATAAAAGGGAGCTGTCAGACAGAATCAGCTAGGACGGCTTGCCGAAAGCGTTTTTTTTTCTGAACGGTCTTACTGTTAGCATTTGTTAGCAATAAATGGTTAGCTTTAGAACTCCTCTGCCTGTCTGCCTTTTGTTGTTCAGAATACACAACAACTTGTATACCAGTGGTGAAATGCAGCCTGGTCACACCTGTTCTGCCGATCCAGTAGCGACGACGGCATTTGGCCCTGTCCACCCCTTCCTGACGATGTTTGGGCCCTCCCACCTGCTCCTGCTCCTGATTCTCCTATATCCCCTTCAGTTTTTTTTCTTTTTTCTTATCTGAAGCTGTTCTGCGCACCTGCGCAGCCTTCCCAATCACCTCTAATAAGCAAAAATCACCTCCAGCTGCCTCTGGGAAGCAAAAATAAGTAATTTAGAAGCCGCATGGCAGTGCGGCTGGCACACATGCATGCACACCGAACTGGTAGCAAAACCAGTTGGATTCCACCCCTGTTGTATACTGCCAGCTTGGGATAAGATTTAAACAACTTGTGAATTCGATCAATTTTTTTCCTTGAAGGTACATTCTGTAGAATTTTTTTTTAGAAAAGAGAGAAGTGATAGGGAAGCCTTTCTATGTGGTTGCATACTGAAAGCCTTGTCTGGAAGCTTGTTTGTATGAGCCAGACTTAAAAAATGATCAGCCTTCTATTTGTCTTTCTTTCATTGTGCAGCCAATCATGCCCCTTTCACCAGTTATATCTGTTCTGCCAACTTCATTTATCTGACAAAGTCCACAGAAATATGACACAATGAATTTGCTTTATGAAAGCCCCAAGAGACTCCACTGTAGCAGACTCATAAGGCCACCCCTATAGGTCTTTATAGCTGGAAGACACTGATCTTCTAAGGAACAGAAAGCCACTGAGCATCTTATTTTCACAAGCTGCAACAGCAGCTTGAAAGCATATCAGGTCACCCTGCTGTAGTCCATGTAATCGAACAAGTAAGCGGCTTCAATGGCTTAAACCCAACAAACAACAAAGCAGGCAGCTCCCAGGGCATATTTGATCTGCAAACAGATCCAGCTGCTTGTGTCCAAGTCATTAAAATGTTGGCTATATGAAAGCTTTCCTACCTCTTGTAAATGACTTTAAAAACCATAGGAGTTCTAGCACTCTGAAAATAATGGTTGCCTTGGTGCCTATTTCTCTAGGAGTCAAACAGCCATTTGCTCCAGCTAAGTTGGTAAACAAGTTAGTTGGGGGTGGGGAGCATTAAAATCGAATATACCTGGAGGAGACCAGGTTCAGAAGGCCATAATTAATGAAAAAGGCCAGTGATATTGTTTCTCCTGCTCCAGCTGCCCTGTCTTGGACATTAGACTTTTTCCGACTGCATCAGATCAAATAGTGATTTAAAACTGGGGTGTCAAACTCAAGACCCAGGGACAGATCCAGCTGTGAGGTGCTTAGATCTGGCCTGCAGTGCCTCTGCCAGAAAAAACGGAGCTCAGGAGGGCTGTGTGCAGCCCTCCTGAGCTCCATTTTTGCTGGCGGAGGGTTGCAGGCAGCCATTGCAGCTGAAAATGGAGCTCAGGAGCCTGTTTTCGCTGGCAAAGCAATTGGACCACCACATGCACCCCTGACCCAAGTGATGTCTAGCAGGCCACACCTATCCTGCCCCCCCCCAAGGTCAAACACAACCATGATGCGGCCCTCAATGAAATTGAGTTTGACACCCATGCTTTAAAACATAGATGATTTGACTTTGACTTTTATTAAATTTATATACCGCCCTCTCTCCCAAGGGACTGATGATTATATACCGCCCTCTCTCCCAAGGGATAAGATGATACTTGCAACTAATCATATAGCTTGACAAACTAATCTAGTATTAGCAAAAGCACTTAGATTTATATACCACTTTATAGTGCTTTCCAGTCCTCTCTAAGCGGTTTACAGAATCAGCATATTTCCCCCAATTTGGATCCTCATTTTACCCACCTCAGAAGGATGGAAGGCCGAGTCAGCCTTGAGCCTGGTGGGATCTGAACTGGCAGATAGCAGTACTGCACTCTAACCACTGCACCACCGAGGCTCCTACTCTGAGATTGGTTCTGCATTTTCTCTAGGTGAGGTTTTTCCTTTCACAGTCCTGATAACTAATAATTTGAGGCACAGATGCTAGATATTGAACAGAAGACTTTTATCAGAACATTGGCAATGCCCAGCTGGATTGGGTCCCTGGCCCATCTAGCAGTCTGCTCTCACAGTGGCCAATGAACTGCATAAGGAAGCCCACTCTTCTCCTGGTAGGTAGCCTTCAGAAGCAGTTACGCTGTCTTCAAGGCTAATTCTGAGAAACAGTGGGACCAAGAACAATACTCAAATCCACACCTGAATTTGTGCTCCCCACTTCTTTCTGTCATTTATTTAACAAATGAATAGCTCTTATCTCACCCTTTTCTTATGGTAAAGGTAATATGAAATGAACTCAGAAGAAGAGGGCAAGGTCACAAGCATTACTGCAAGCAATGATGTGCAATGGTATGCTAAAGTAACTTTTCCTAAAGATGAAACCCATTTCCTCCCAAGAGATGGCAGGCATAAGTCTGGCCAATTATAGCCCATCCCATTGGCAGGTGTACATCTCAAAGGGTAACATCTCCCCTCATGCTTCCATTGAGGACCAAGTGGGTTTTCTTGACTCAACACTGCACAGAGAAATCTGTGGCAAAGCTAGGTACTGACAGATGAAGCCAAATTTACAGTTTCTGAGGTCTGTGGTCTAACCACAAGGCTTTTGTTCCCTTTGAAGCTCAGTGGTGGCTGCTCCTTGAACAAGTTACTGTTTGTCTTGCTTTCCTATCCATGCCAATTTCACGAGCTGCATCATGGCTGTGTTTGCAGGGCTGATTATTTATCATGTTTATAAAGCCATCCATCTCACCTTCAACTGACTTTGGGCAACGTTCCACAAAATTAAAAAGCAAATTTACAAATTAATATTGTTAATATTGAAAACTTTAAAAATATAAAACACCCACATATAAACGGAATGAAGAGAAATTGGGCAAAGAGGAGGTGTATGTTTAATTTCAAGGAAAGTTGGTCATACAAAAATTGACCTATTAAATTTGAAAATCCTGATACAGGATGTGATCCAGTGAAACATGTTTTATCTTTCATTTGTTTGTTTGCTTGCTTATATGTATTTAAGTAGCTGCATAATTAACTCAGGGCAGCCAACAATTAATAACAATTAAAAGAACATTTCATATACAAGAACAGCAAAGAAACGTCATTTTAAAAGGGGTTCACTTTATGGTTAGGGGAATAGACAATTTCTTAGTACTTTACGAAAGGCCAGCAAGGTTGGGGCCATCCAATTTGTGGTGGTGGGGATGTTATTTCAAAGGGCAGATTCTGGAAGACGTATTTCCTAGATCCTATTAGATGCTGCAGCTTAATAAAAAGGATCTGGAATACTGCCATCTTGCCAGACCTCTTGAGATGAGCAGAAAAAATGGACATAAGGGGTCCCACAAATAACCCAGTCCTTTACATTTCTAAAATTTCAGTCTGAATTCAATGCCATGATTTACAAAATATTTTGGAAAGTGAACAGTGTTCAGAGATTAAGGCAGTGAGTGAGGAAATCAAAGATTCAGATCTGAAATTAGGAAGCCTGAATTTATGATTGTACTAAATTGGAGTTTGGGAATCTAAGGCCCATTACATATTACTGAGGTATAATTTCTAGCCCCATCACTTTTGATTACAATGACTAGGTCAGCTGAGATGTGTAGATTCATAGCACCAGAGGACTGCCAATTCTCCACTTCAGCTTTAGGCATATTTTCTAACTAGGCCGGAAAGAAGGGATGAACTGCTGTGCCAGGAAGCCCATAAAAATTGTATCTTATCCTCAAAATTTAATAATTCGGAAAGGCAGCCAAGTAATTACTAAGGAAGCTAATGCTGTGTATATAAGAAGGGCAGAAGTAAATAAAAACCAACCCAATATGGATTAAAAGTAGGTGCTACTGAAAAAAAAAATCACATATACGGCGTGGTGTCAAGGTGCTGAGGAGCAGAGAGAGAAGGCTTCTTGCTCTGTTAGCTGAAAGAAAAGGCAGAAAGCCATAAGACTGTCAGAACCAGTAGCTAAAGCAAAGCCAGTCTGGCTGATGTAATTTATGTCAATGTCTGAACCCCTTCATTTTGGTACCTTATTTGGACATGGCTGCCTATAAAATCCAAGCAGTTCTTACAAACAAATGGGAAGGGCTGACAGCTACTTTGCAATGTATGACGCATGTTGCTTGGATTTTCAACCTTGCCTTCAAATTTTGAGATGGAATTTCCTATAAATCGGGTGGAGTTGCTCCTTTTGATTACAGAAATTGGAACAGAAGATATTCAAAAGTGATCATTCGTGTGTTAAGTTTCTCCACAAAATCCCAGAGCGGAAGGATCCGCCTGCCCTGGAAACAGCCAAGAAGAGGAAGGAAAATGATTGAAAAAGTGTGCAAATATATTGGCATAACAATTGAAGGGACAGAAACTACATGTCTGGCCTGTGCCAAATTCCACATCTGTGTGGGGTAATCTCTCCCATCTTGCATTCTTTCTAAAATTTAAAAGGCAAGTGAAAACAGGATCAAAACAGCCAGAAATTCATCCTAAGAATTTATTCACAGATGGAAACAAAAAATGAAGAAAAAGGAAATAGGATTTCAAAGTAATTAGTGCAGAGACATTCAGAAAAAAACCCACAGGAAATTAGGATATAACATCTACTGCAGAAATGAATTTGAAAAATATATGGAAGTAGTATAGAACATAAACACAGAACATCATCAGAGGGAACTTGGAAGTAATCTAGTCCAACCCCCTGCTTTAGCAGGAGAACCTATATCATTTCAGACAATGGCTGTCTAGTCTCTTCTTGAAAACCTTTAGGGATGGAGCACCCACAACTTCTGGTGTCAAGCTATTCCACTGGTTGATTGTTCTTACTATCAGGAAATTTCTCCTTTGTTGTAGGTTGCTTCTGTCCTTTGTTAGGATCCATACAGCCTAAACTTTAGCTTCCCCACAATTCCACTGTTTACCCCAATGCTAATATAAACTGAAAACAGTCTCTGATTTGAAAAAGGTGCCTTCCTCCCTTCCAGCTTGTTAATCCTGTAACATTTTGGAATTGGACTGTGCAGGGATCAGTAGAGGCAAATTCCTTTCCAAAATAGTTTACCCCAAAGAATGTGCGGGTATCTTTTTTTGTTCTACCACAAACCCCACACTGGCTCCCAGCTAGAAGCATGAAATTAAATTAGATAACAGAGGGCCAAATTACATTTAGACTTGGTTCACTTATCATAGTATGCCAAAATAAGCCTTCTTTGCTTTGCAATCTGTGATCCAGGGATTGACTTATTTGTTTGTTTAAAAAAAGCACATCCGTCAGTCACTGAGGGCCATTTACCACTTGCAGCTAACCACAGCTGAGCCATGTCTTGGCAACCAATAATGTCTGTGTGGATGGGGTGTTTGTGATGCTGGGCATGGATGGTTGCTGACTGATTCAAGGATGGGTGAGTGATATTTTAATTCAGCACAAGGAATGACTATGGCTCTGAATCAAATATCAGCAGCAATTCTGCCAGCACTCCCTGCATCAAAAGTCATCCTATTGAAAATACGGTGTCCCCTCTCAATACCCTCAGAATGTACTTGATATGTCAGAAGTTCTGGCCAGTCTTCGTTATGTCACTAGCCCCTTCTGACGAGGCAGGCAGGCAGATTTGGTCGCCAGCTCCAATTGGTGTTTGCCACTGAGAAATTTGCATTTTCAGCGGCCCCTTTTCTTGGAGAAGTGATACAAAATTGACACTGTTTAGAAAATCCCAAAATCTAGCTTCCTGTGAGCTTGACTAAATCTGCTTGGATCTAAATTTAGCTACTAGTTACTTAACTGGATCAACTGAACCCTTTTGATGTTCTCAGAACACCAAACACACCCACCCGTCAAATGTGTTGTAGGAACAGGCCTTTTGATATTGCTTTACATTAAAATGACTTGATCTGCAGAAATTGTGATTTATGAAATGATTGCAGAGAACTGTTTGAACAGCTTTGAATTATATAGTGTTTGTGATTCTTCTGCAAGCTAAAGAAGTACCATTTCAGCTTAGTTTTTGCTTATTATACTTATTTTAACTTATTTATCAAGTTTTTAAACCATCTATCTCCTTCACAGAGGGACTCTGACAGAGGGATTTATTCAGTCCTCAAGTTATATTATTCCTTTTAATATTTTTGGAAAACCTTCACTTAGCCCAGAGAAGGTATGCAAACCATAAGAGATGTTTAAAAAAACACAAAATAAGCTGCTCTTCCTTATTTTCATATGCCAAGTTGAGAGAAGTTACCCAGTCACAAGCTTGAATTGTTATAATTTAATTTCTCACTTCTAAAACCCATAAAATAAAGCACATGGTAATATTGCAAAGCTGTTAAACCTTTAAAACATATGCATTATACAGAAGCCCTTTTTGTATCATTGTTGAGCATATATGGATCACATGGAGAGAAGTAAGTTTGTTTAGAAAATTCAGATACAGGTAGCCCTCAATTTACAACAATTCATTTAGTGACCATTCAAAGTTACAATGGCACTGAAAAAAGTGACTTTTGAACATTTTTCAAACTTACAACCATTGCAGCATCTCCATGGTCACGATTCAGATACTTGGCTAGTGGTCCATATTTATGACAGTTGCATTGTTCTGGGGTTACATGGTCTGCTTTTGTCATCTTCTGACAAGCAAAGTCAATGGGGAAGCCAAATTCACTTAACAATCATGTTACTAACTTAACAAATGCAGTGATTCACTTAACAACTGTGGCAAGAAAAGTCATAAAACAGGGCAAACTCACTTCACAAATGCAACATAATTTTTGGGCTCTATTGTGGTTGTAACTCGAGGACCACCTACACCAGGTTAAATAGAGCTACCTGATCATAGAAATTCTAACAATAACTAAATGGTAACAAAGAACATTTTCTATATCTCAGTTTCTCTGTCTTATGTTTCTGCAACCCAGATACAGTGTCCTTGTGTTAAATACATCTTGCCCGGGGCATCAGAGAAGAGCAAGAGGAACTTTCAAGAATCAAAAATCAAGGAATTTGAACAAGAGAGTCTAATCTACAGTCTTGGAATTTCTTGGGGTCTTTCATCCCTGATTTAGCTTTTAGGAGCTGCCTAAAAGCAATATATAAATAAACTTAACTTTGACTTTTACTATAGTGCTCAGGAAAGAAAATGCTGTAGGATGAGTAACTGATCTAGACAGCACCTGAACTTAACATGCATGTTATATATAGCCATAGCATAAGAGAAACAGTCTGTTTCCTGTCTAATGAAGGATTTTATATCAGTGGTGAAATTCAGCCTGAGTTCTACCAAACTGGTAGTGGCATTCAAGTTTGGCCCTGTCCTTTCCTATCCTATAACCCTTTGGATTTTTTTTTTCTGTTTTACTTACCTAAATCACCTGGAACAGCTGTTTTTTCGGGCCTCTGCAGTCTTCCCAAACACCTGGGCTACCTCTGGAATGAAAAAAAGTTTTAGAAGCCACGTGGCAGCATGGTTGGTGCACGAGCAAAGAAGTGGTAGTGAAACCAGTTGAATTCCACCACTGATTTGAATCCTATAGAATCAACTCAGGCTACCAACATCTGATGATTTCTGGTAAGGATGAAATGAGTTACATACTGCCTCCTAGTGGTTAATATTACTAAAAGGACCAAACAAGACAGTAAATTTAAAATATGTGGACTTTGATTCCCAGAATTCCCCAGCCAACCATGAGGGCAGGAATTCTGGAACTTGAAACCTGCATTTCTTAAAATGCCAAGGTTGGGAAACACTGGGATAAATACTGTGCAAGTTTCCCCATTCCTGAAAGTCATATAGAACCCTGTATATGAGGTATGACATAACATTTGTATACTATATCTCCCTAAAGGAAGGTAAGACTGAATATACCATTCTGATAGACATTGCAAAGTCATATGGTAATTCTTGAGTACAAGAAAAACATGAAAGGCTAGAATAAGAAACAGAGAATTAAAACAGCAGGATATCAATGCTATGTGAATCTTGAGAGGTTATTTTGGGATAGACTGCCTGCCAGGGAAAATTTTTCCATAGGGTTCTTGATCTCTACCTTGCTGAAATAATGAGCTCTCTATTCTCAACATAGCTCTATTTTTGGTTGCCTTCCAGCCACTATATTGTTACAGCTGCTGGGTGACCCCTCTTTATTAAGCTGATTGCTTGATAATAGTCAGGAGTGATTGGATGATGTTCTTTCAAGAGGAATTAAAGATCTGAGGTATTTCTCTGAAAGAACATTTATGTCCAGGCTGGGCCTGAAGTCACTGGTACCTCAATAAATTTTATGCTACATTTTGAGAACTTGGGAGAAATTAGGATTGATATTTAGAATGGACTGTATCTGAGGCATGCTCAGACCAAACACCTCAGCAACTGAGACTATTTTAGATTAAAAATGATTATAGTGGTAAAGTTATGTACAAATTTAATGTAAAAATATGGATAGCCTTTTCTCTCTTGTGATGTTGGAACTTGGAATGTCCACTGCAATTAATTATAACAATTAAAATTATTTGCAGACATCAGACAACAATCATTGCTTTAATGGCTTCAAAACTGAGATGCTGGGAAATGGTCAAAAGGGGCCTTGATTAATAACAAATACATTCCAGGCTTGAGAGTTGTGTGAGTTTGGCCGATTGCAGTTTGTTCAATAATGTCCAATATTTGAAAGGAAGGAAGTAGGAAAGGACCATTGCACAGGAACAGAGCACATTTTATTTATAATCTAACTGGCTAAAAAGATCTTTCCTGTTAGCATCTCTGTTAATTAGATTACTCAGCTGGATCGTGGTGGGTCTTATCAGCAAGAACAAGGAGAGAGCATACAGAGAGGAGGTGGAGAAGTTAACGAACTGGTGCAAAGCTAACAACCTGTCTCTGAATGTAGACAAAAGAAGAGATGGTTGTTGACTTCAGGAGGACACAACATGACTGCTCCCTGCTGAACATCAATGTGGAAATCGTACAGAACACCAAATTCCTTGGTGTTCACCTGGCAGAGAATCTCACCTGGTCCCTCAACACCGGTTCCAGAACAAGGAAGGCCCAGCAGCTTCTTTACTTTCTGAGGAAACTGAGGAAGGCACAGCTTCCACCACACATCCTCAGAATCTTCTAGAGCAGGGGTAGGAAACCTTGGCTCTTTCATGACTCATGGACTTCAACTCCCAGAATTCCTGAGACAGCACCTCTTGC
>JAEANM010028136.1:0-10418 GCA_017656035.1 Myanophis thanlyinensis
TTCTATTCTATTCTAGCCTTATGAGAGGAAATCCAGAACCTTCAGATACCCTAGCAAATATTGTACATCTATAGTGGGCTGGGCTGCACACCACCAATGATGCTATCTGTGGTGATCCCTGATATTTTTTATTCTGGAATGTGGAGGGCATTCCATCCATTGCATTTCCAGCTGTGAATCAGTTGTCTGTTATGTGTACTGTGTGATTGTCTGCTGTAGTGAGCCTTCACATAGAGTGAAAGGTTTCTAAGTGAGAAGGAATTTTGTACAATCATGTGAAAGACTTCATGTCTATCTTACCACTGCAGACCATATTCCTGTACACCCAAACATCGACTCATTGGTAACATTAATATCGTGATTCAGAGAAGAGATGGGGCTGTCTACACATGTGGAGATCTCCATGCAAATATAAGATGTGAATTGGGCTACTGCTGGGTTGAAATGCATCTTCCAAGTTTCCAAATGTTTTCTTCCCTTTTGAAAGGGATTATGGTCTTCTAATACATTATCAAGATGCTTTTAAAAATCTTTACAATTTGTTTTGGAGGTAATTATGAACTTCATTATTCTAGGTTAGTTTTTTTAATTTGTTGTTCAGTAAGTCATGTCTGCTTTTTGCAACCCCCTGGACCATAACATGCTGGGGCTCCTTGTCTTCCACTGTCTCCCAGAATTTACTCAAATTCATGTTCATTGAGATGATGACACTATCTAACTGTCTCATCCACCTCCTTTCTCTTTTCCTCCTCAAGATATGACCTGCAGAAATTGCAGATTTCTGGACAAGTTAAAAAAAATGGACTCATGTGTGGGGTCCTTGGTACTCTCTGATATTATTTTCTTACAGATGTTTCATTTCCCTACTATGTAACTTCATCAGTGCATGAAATGTCTGCAAAATAATAGCCAAGCTCAGAGAAGACTAAGGATTCCACAGTTCATCCTTGAGCTACAAGTATTTTCTTCTATTATAGAACTTATTCTTACTCACTTAGTAATGTACATATGGACACATGCACAGATTACACTACACCAATTTGGTGTAGTGCTTTAAGGCCAGTGGTGGCCTTAATTTAATTAAATTTAATAATTTAACAACTTGTTTGCCTAGTGCAGTGGCCAAAAATGTAAGTGTGTGTATGCTTTGTGCATGTATGTGGCTTCCATGTGTGTGAGTGGCTTCCGGCACATGGTGAGGCTTGGCAGCCTTTTGGGCCCTGCTCTGGGTTGCCACCTGCTTGCCCTCCTTTCCATCTTGGGTCCCACATCCAATGCACAACAAGGGGACAATGAGACAAGGAGATGTATCTGACTTACAGGACTCAAAGTGGCAGCTCATGGCTGCTAAATTTCTCTGTGCTGTGCAAGACACTCCCCAGCAAGAGAAGCAGTGGAGAGAAACAGCTGCTGATTCGGAAAGCACATGGAGCCATTCCACATGCTCTCTGGGGCAGCAGCTGCTTCTCTTGGTTGCTGCTCTTGCTTGGAAAGTGTCTTGCGCAGCACAGTGAAATTTAGCAGCCATGAGCCACTGCTTTGGGTCCTGTAAGTCCCATCTGGAAAGCACTCCAGCAGAGAGAAGCAGTAGGCAGGTTGAATATTCTTTCTCTCTGCTGCAGGGCTTTCCGGATGGGAGTTAGAGGACCCAGGCAGCACATGGAGCATCTCTGTGAGTGACTGAGGCTCGCCCAACACTAAGGGCTGGAAAAGTGGCTGCAAGATCTGAGAGACACCAGATATTCAACCCAGCTGCTTCTCTCTGCTGTAGGGCTTTCTGGAGTCTTACAGGTAAGAAGAACCCTACCCAAACTGTTTTGCCACACCTGCCCCCCTACCCCCATTGCCATTCAGCCTAGTGCAGCAGGCTGCAGGCTAGATTCCTTTTGCTCAGTGGGCCATAGTTTGAAGCCAGAGGGGTTGGCATGTGGGTGGAGGCCCCAGGGAAGGACAGAACCAGGGACTGGCACATCCCCCAGGCCCCTACATGAGGCATTCAGATGGAAGGCTGGTGAGAGCCAGGCCTGAACACCTTTCAGGCCAAGCCTTGTCATGTTCACCCTGAGGCAGCCCTTTGGCCAAACACCTTACCTTCATGGGCAGCCACAGTGAGCAAAATGGGTGAGGTGCAGAGATCAGCTGGACTATGTGGCCAGCATGGTAGGCTGTGGTGAAGGCAAGCAAGTGGGAAATGCATGGAGGTCAGCTGGGCCTGGGTCGTGTAGTCTGGCCAAGTGAGCCAGAGAGTAGCCAGACCCAGCTGTGTCTCTAACCACCGGCCAAGGTGGGTGAAGTGACATATATAGTCAGGAACTGAGATGGGTGGTATGGAGGTGGAGATGGGTAGGGTGGGCAGGGCCAGCCAGTGGTGGGATTTTCCAGTTTTCCAAACCGCACAGAATCAAAACAATTGGTTCTAGCGAACTGATCTGAACTGGCAGGAGCCCATCTCTGGTTAAGGGATAAATATTATAAGTTGCCCAAAGTTACCTTGTGGTAAGATGGGTGGCCAATACATTTTACAAACAAACAAACAAAAAACCAGGAGACTGTGAGTTTTAGTTTCATCTTGGGCATAAAGTTAGCCAGGTTACATCTGGGCCAGTCACTTTCCTTCAGCTCTAGGAAAAAGGCAATGGCAAACTATTTCTGAAAAGCCTGGCCAAGAAAACTGCAGGGACTTTAGCAGGCAATCTTTGAAACTTGGATATGATTGAACAGAAGGGAAGAAAGATACCATACTGTCATCAAAATTTAATTGAAGTTTGAAGCATCAAGCTTTTCTAAAAAAATTAGTTTGAATTATAATGTTTGGAAAATATGCAAAAGATGTTTTCCATGCAGCATAGATAAAACAGATGCAAATTCTACACACCAAAGCTTGTCAAGCGAATCAATCTTAATAATCAATTCAAGAAAATAAAGCATTCAAATTTTTGTTGCAAAAACAACATCTTCCAAAAATATATTGATGCTGTGGGGGGGATATCTACTTGCCACAATTCACAGCTAAACTCAAAGAAAACAGGGACACCTGGAGAAAGTGGCCAATGACATCATTATTTTAAAAAAGTGGAAGGTTTTCATTCTTCTGAATCCTAGCTCTATTGTTTTCTACTAGCTCGAACATAGTGTGACAGCGAATCTCTTTGATGTTCACTGAGGCTGTACTAGAGAGCAAAATCCTAAATCACTAGATTTAAAAATCAAGCTCTCTGGTTGCATTGAATTTTCAGCCGATGAAGATTCTGCATGTACACAGACATGCACCTCTGAGAGGAAGGGACCCAACTGGTGGTGATGCCAACTGGGTGGCAAAAATAAGAAGAAGGTCAGTGAACAGACCAACCACAGGTCATCTCCATATCTAAATCTACCTATGTGTTACCAGAGGAGTAACCTTGTGTTGCCAAGAGAGCCTGCTTTGCCGTTCCACAATTGCAACTCCCATTTTTATGAAAACAAAAAGTAGAAAACTCAAACATTGGTACCCAGGAAGAGCTGTGCAGATCATCACTGCAAATGGCAATCAACATATCCATGGTTTCCATCTGCCAATTAGAGACTCGGTCAAAGAGGATCAATAATCAGTTTCCTTTGTGAAGCCTTTTTTTTTTTTATTTTGTCAACCACAGACAGCAACACTGCCACTGCCTGCAAACCCTGTCAAGAACCTTCAGCTCGTGTCATGTGGGTTTTTGATTACAAGGACTATTTTTTTTTACACTATCATTCTTTAGCAATGAAGCATTGTGCCATGTCATCCCACTTTCAAACTAGGTAGTAATGGCTTGAGCTGTTTGGGGCCATTGATTTGCTGCTCACTGAAAAAAAAACAATTTGTTTAAAGAGCCTATTGTAAATACTCCCCTGACGTTCATGGAAGAACACACTTTCGCTTTACTAATATATTTAGGTATCATATGTGCTTCCGCTGTCCTTCTGATCTAATTTCGGGGCTTATACATTTTAAAGTTGGCGATGGCTATTTACAGAAGCATTTGCATGGAACTATGCCAGCAGCTGTTTGTGGGATTGAGCAGGAAGGGAAAATACCTAGCTGTTGCGATGCCATTTGGAAATAAAACAAGAACAAAAACAAAAACAAAAAAACACCCATTGAGGATGATTTATCTGAGTCAGCTAAAGAAAAAAAAAAAAAACACCAAACAAATCAACAATGTGTTGAAAGTTTACAGCCAAGTCTTACTCATTGCCAAAAATGTGGGGGATACACAATTATCAACGTTTAAGGAACCATTCTTTGTTCTGATTTAAATACTATTATGGCTTAATATAATTCTATGCCATGGCATAGATCACATACTGCAATGCTTACATTTACCCTGCGATATTCCCCAGATATTATTTTTTTTTGAAAACTACACAAAGGTAGATCTTGGCTAACTGCAAGATAAGGGAAGCATAGTTCAAGGATGAGATTTGTGGATTTCGTGAATGTTCCTGTCAATTGAGCAATGATGGAGTGATTCCCCATCAGCATCTTGAGCTATAAGCAATAAACTGATAAGGAAGAAAGATTATTGATCCCTCAGCAGATATGTATGCTTCCCCCCCTACCATTTCTCTGACTTTTGGTTTCAGCAGAAAAACTAGGAGGCACCAAACTACAAACAGTTCTTTTTGAAATATGTTGGAGATAACAAAAGTAACTTCTTCTAATTTGGTGATGCTTATTATTTATTTACCGTATGACATATAATGACAGAGAAATCTACACATGCTAGACACACAATGCAGTCCTGATAGCCTAGAATGCTAGTTTATTTTGTTTGGTGCTTGCTTGCCTGTCCTTGGTGCACCACAGGGTGTGAACTAGCTTTACACCAGCTAACTAGCACCACTTGGCTTTCTGCCTCTTCCGGACTCCTCCACCTGTTTCCCCTCACCTCGTGTCATGATGCCTCATGTCCAGCCAAGTCCATTGCTGGCTTCCATTCTCTGCACAAACAGATGCAGCTAGGATTTTCCCCACTGAAGTGGTACCCATTTATCTACTTGCAATATTGCATGCTTTGAAACTGCTAGGTGGGCAGGAGCTAGGGTCTGAGCGACGAGAGTGCATTCCATCTCATGGAGTTGGGCTGGAACCACCGAAGAGCATCCATTTCTGGCCAGCGGTTCCAGGGTCATTAAGCTGTTGTGCCACCATGCCCCCTTGGTGATGCAATCTACTATTCACAGTGGTGGATTAAGGTTCACTGGTGCTCTAAGCACTAACAAATCTTGGTGCCCTCCTCCTTGGTACATATCTTACATATCATACAAATCTTCATTGGTTTTTTTCTTCTTTCTCAACTTTGTTGTGCTCCCTTTGGGCCTGGTGCCCTGAGCACGTGCTTAGTCTGCTTAATGGTTAATACACCACTGACTATTCATTAAGAACCTTGAGGGAGATCCAACCTTTTTCCCTCGGCACACTGCCAATAAGGACCATTTACCACTTCCCAAATGCATAAATAAAGGATGCCATTCTCCTCCCACTCTGCAATGGGTAGAAGAAATGACCTTGAAGTCCAGGAGGAAAAACTACTACCAAAAGAATGGGCAGATAAAACAAATCTGAGTCCAGATGCAGTTGAGCATCTCAGATAAGACTCTCTCAAATTCTGCTCCAGACCACTACCCATTTGGTTTAATGCTCAACTGACAAATTTAAAGAAAACCACCAAACATAAGTAGATTTCTTGGTCAACAAATTTCAGAATAGTTAAAGCAACAGAGAAGCAGATATTAAGGAGCAGGAGAAAGATCCTGCAAACTATAAATTAGTTTTTGAGTCTATGACCTCAAGAAGCATATTAAAGAGACCCTTCCTTACTTGTCATGAAGATAAAGGGAAGGAGAGGGGAAGTGAATTCAGACATACAAGATTCTGTTATTGTCACCTTATAAATGAAGTGGTATTAGCCTACATGACACTGACAGAGGAAATAATAGCAAATTCTACTTCTTTCTAGCATTGAGGATGATGTTTGATTTGGTAGTAAAATGTCTGCAAGAAAATCACCAAGCTCAGAGTGCATCAAGGAACCCACAGTTCATTCCAGAACTACAAACATTCTCTTCTCCTGGAACTACATGATTTTGGGTTCCTTGTCTGGTCTATCTCAAAGAACATTCTCAGCCCTCTGCAAATACATCCCACCCCCATCTTTTCCATCTTCAACTCATGGCTCCAGCTTTCCAAAAGGAGTTGCATCAAGCCCTTGAGACAGGATACAAACTCAAAACCTGGAAAGCGTCCTTTTAAAGTTGGATGTTTAATTTTGACTGGATTTAAAAAAACAACAACAACTCCATAAAGGTTTTATCTTAAAAATGGAGATGCAGAAAAGTGAATGTACTTTAAGACTTTCTTCTACTTGAAAAGAGTTTATTCCTATTGCCATTTAGATTGTGAGAGTAGAGGGGTTTAAATGTATTTCCGCTGTTTGTAGTTCTGACTATAAAACAGCTTCAACAGCAGCTATTTAAAAAGTTCTCCCTTTTTCCGCCTCTTTCGCATTAAAAATGTTCAAAGTGACCCGTTTCAAAGTAAAAGGTCTTTCTATAAGCCATTGAGAAATGACTAAATTCTGACACCCGCCAGTAAATGGATAGCCAACAGTTAAGCTAGACCAGCAAGTAACAATAACACAATTATCCTGAGTTTCTCCTCTGTGCTTATGGGTTATTATATTTCCTAGACAGTGAATTGTATCACAGCTGGCTCTTTCTTTAATAACAACATTGTACAAAAAGAAATCTGCATAGGAGAATCTAATCCCATAGGTTAGTGAGGTCAGCTAGCAAGAAAGCCACTGTACCTAATAAAAAGGGAAAAATAAAATAAATACAAGAAAAGATGTATCCTGAAGCTGCTTATTCTTCTCTATATGTTGCCCAATCACTTTTGATAGCAATTTTCTTAAGGGCAAAAAGTCATTTTATGAAGCACATTTTTGTATATTTAAAGTGTTTTTCTGATTTTTTTTTATAGCTACTTACAGGCCCTCTGTGGAAAAAAAAACATGGGAGAAAGAAGATTGTGATTGTACAGATAAGCTGTCATAATAAACAAACTTAAGATTGAATACTACCTACTATGTGGGTGGACAAGGGCTCCACTATGGCAATAACTTTGCATTTGGTGCCAAGAAGTTGGAGCTGTTGGAAGAGATGTCCTTCTGATTTAATTTATGTAATATTTTATTGAAAAGACCTGACTTTTTAGGATGACCCTTTGAAATTTGAGCCTTTCTGCACTTGGATTATGTTATGTTTCTCGTGGTGAGATCATTGAGACACTCATATTCCTCAGAATGGCTTTGTTTCTGAAGATTTCATCTTTATGAAAGCAGTACTCCCACTAGGAAGGCGGGTAAAAATGGTGGAAAACAGTGCATAAAAAGCATTTAGATTATTAATGGACCTCTGCTCATTTGCCCAAGTTTGAAAATGGTGACATAGTATTCTGACACAGCTCCCCAAACATGACAATGCCCCCCTGAAGTTAACACAAAGATTTCTTTATTATGAGTGCTGGCAGCCCCAGCAAGAAGTTTTCCTCTTGACGCAGGCTAACAAGTCTGTTGTCCAGAAGATGAATAGTTGTCTGCCACATCTATTCATCTCCACTCCCTGCCTTTTATCCTCAGAGCTAAGGTGGGACGTCGTTAGTAGCAGTGGCTCTTTCTTCCCAAGGATCGACCCATGGATTTCCACTGCTCTCCTCTTCTCTTCCTTCTATACATCTGCACATCAGGTACTGGACTCAACTGTTCCTCCTCTTCCTCATCAGTCACCTCCAGACTTGGGGGCTGTTGACTCTCCATTTGAGGCCTGATGGATGCCCCAGGCTCTGCCTCTGTCTCTCTCTGGCAGCTCCATTCCCTCTTCCCCCTCGGAGCTATCAGGTTGCCTGCTCTGACTCCCACGCCTCCTCCTCCTCCTTAATTTGCTTATGTACATATGTGTATTTGTTTATATGAATGAACGAACAAATAAATGAATGATAGAATGATAGAATATGCATTGCATTGTATTCTCTAGCATAAAAAAAATCTAGAGAAAACCTTCCATGGACTTCCATGAAAGTTAAATGGTACAACTAATAAAGACCCAGTCTGAACATCAATACTTCTGAACAAAAAAACATCAAGGAAATAATTCATTCACACTGCTACACATTCATATAGGACTTATATTTTCATTTCCTGCAGTGTTCTCTTTTCACTTCTGCTTCTTTCACTTTCCTTTCCTCCAAGTTTATTTTCCACACTCTGGATGCTACCATAAATAATCAGAAGCACATTCAGAGCTACTTATCACCCTTGCATCTTGTATCTTTCACTAATTCTTCCAAGCTTTCATCATAAATAATGAGAATCATCCTGCATTTTCAGGTATATTAATTTCTTTGCCAACTGTAAAGTACAAATAGATTTATTTTTTGTTGTTGAGTTACTAAATTGTGTCCAACTCTTTGCAATATCCTGGACCATAGCACACCAGACTCCCTTGTCCTCCATTGTCTCCCAGAATTTACCCAAATTCATATCCATTGAAAATAGATTTATGCTTAAGTTATATATCTGAAATGAACTTTTTCTAAGCAGGCATATACTAAATAGTTACTATTTTCATTTCTTCTTGGCTCTGTAATTGGTCTAATCATTTTTCCCCCCTCTACACTGTCATCTCAATTCCATTCATCCAATCCTGTTCTCTAATAGAAGGTTCTCTGCCTCCCAATTGTATTTGTTCCAAATGTGCATACTCTTTCCCAAAGCTCATCTGGGATCTTCTACTAACACAGGTCAATGGAAAACAATATGCAAGTCTCCCATTACTTTCATACACACCCATAACAATTCAGATGATGATAAATTAAATGCTGTGAGTTACATGTTAGCCCTTTCAGTCATGACTAAATCTATATATCTGTTCATCAACTCTACTAGGCCAGACTATTTTTCACTCAGATTGGTTATATCCTTCCCCTTTCTCTTAGTTTCATAGACATACAGAATATTTTTCTCTCAACTTCATCTGTCAAATCATACTTTTTGGTCACTTACATGTCTTGCATTTGAAGCTGCACTTTGCCATGTGCCATGATCATCACCAGAGGAACCTATAGATATGGTAGACCTCTACTGTCCATTATAACTTTAGTTAGTGAACACTTTCAAATAATGCTTTTTCATATATTAGAGGAGTTGTATATTAAGTTGCAAGTCTTAGCCATAAATGTATTACATGCAGCATACCCTGCTAATGGTAAAGACAATACAAGTCAGTTGGGTCACATTTGGGCATTATGTCATTAGCACAACCCAATTCCAACCCCAAGCACTTTGATGACATTTTATGCAAATGAAGACGTTTAATTTAAAGAATACCTTGCAAGCCAATGTATTGTTGCTTGCATCCTACCAATTAGGAGAAATAGATAGTTTATTGATCTGGGATGCATAGGACTCCTAAGCCATTCCTTAAATAATCTTTAGAGGTATATCGAACAGTCCGGGACATGTTTATACAGCTATTAGTTCCTCTGGATTAGATCCACTTGAGCTTATTGTTGGCAAGATTGCTTCTCCATTCCTTTATCTCCACTAAGGACTAGTAGAAGAGTTTGGACAATAAGGGGAAGGCAAAAAAGAGAAGGATGGATCCTTTGAATTGTGGTGTTGGAGGTGACTATTACACATCCCATAGGCTGCAAAGTTAACAAACAAAGAAGTCCTAGACAGAACCTCAACGAAAATATCACTTGAAGCCAAGATCACCAAACAGAGGCTGTCATACTTTGGATATGTCATGTGAGCTGACTCACTCAAAAAGTCAATCATGCTGGGTATGATCAGTAGTAAAAGGAAAAGAGCCCGGCTTGGTACTTGCTGGCTGGACACTATAAAGGACAACACAAGAAAGACTTGTGCAGATCTGAAGGAGGCAGTGTAAGACAGAGGGGCATGGAGAGTATTGATCCATAAATGGCTGAAAGTTGAATGCAATTGAATAACTGACAATGAAGATAAAAGAAGGGAAACTGCTGTAATGAATGGAATGGTGAAATGCAGCCTGGTCGCACCTGTTTGGCTAACCCGGTAGTGGTGATGATGTTTGGCCCTGCCCACCCATCCCTGATGATGTTTGGGCCTTCCCATCTGCCCCTGCTCTTTTCTGTCCTATATCCCTTTCATTTTTTTTCTTTTTTACTTACCGGAATCACCCAGGCTGCCTCCAGTAAGCAAGAACAAGCAGTTTAGAAGCCATGTGGCAACGTGGTTGATGCGCATGCACACACACACTGAATCAATAGCAAAACTGGTTGGATTCCACCACTGGGTGATTTAGACATCCTTGTGTTGTCCAGAGTATTGGGACATGTGTGTGTGTGTGTGTGT
>JAEANM010028137.1:0-10418 GCA_017656035.1 Myanophis thanlyinensis
TAGAAAGCCCCCCTGGAGACGGCTGCGATATGTTCTTCCAATGACAGCCGTACATCCAGGAGGACACCCAAGTTGCGGGCCCTCTCCGTGGGGGACAACATTTCATTCCCCACGGCCAGCGATAATGGAAGCTGGCTAAATCTATTGCTCCAACTTTCCCCCAAATACTCCCACGTTATGGCAAATCCTAGAGCAAAGTGATCACACACACACAACACACACACACACACCTCCAGCAGCCTCTGGTTGCAAGTAGTCCAAGAAGTGCTGTGAGCACAACAGCTACAAAGTAAGAAATCAAGTGGGGCAAGGGAATAAGTGAATGAGTCCAGGAAGCAAAAGAACACAGCCATGGTTTCAGGAAGCAAAGGAACAAGACAATCCAGGAAGCAAGCAATAAAGCAAGAAGTCCAGGAAACTCACAAAACTCCATGAAATTCAGCATTTGTTCCCGACAAACGCCCCTCCCCTAGTGTCTCCTTAAGTCTCAATCTCCAGGTGTCCTTGTGAAAAGGGGTGGGGTGCTCTCCTCCCAAGCTGTCAGGCTGGTCTGCTCTATTTCCACTGCCTCTCCACTCTCGGTGCTCAGGAATCAAGAAGGTGGTTTGTTTGAGCTCCTTCGCTTCTCATTTCCACTGCCTGCCCTCTGTTGGCCATCCTGGCCCCATTCCTTCCTGCTAGCAAGCCGTCCCCACTCCTGAGCAGCCCTGGCCTGCCTCCTCCCCACATTCTTCTGAAGCCAACAAAGCCGCCACTCGGTCTCTCTTGTCTCCAGCTCCAGCTCATCATCTTCTGCAGATTCAGGCTACGACACGGGGACATGACACCTATGGTCCCCATCCTGAACTTATTCAAATGATCCATTAAAACCTGTCTTGCCTCCCAGGTTTTGTGCCAGTACAGGTAGTCCTCAACTTACGACCACAATTGAGCCCAAAATATTTGTTGTTAAGTGAGACATTTGTTAAATGAGTTTTGCCCCCACTTTACGACCTTTCTTGCCACTGTTGTTAAGTGAATTGCTACAGCTGGAAGTTAATAACCCAATTAAGTGAATCTGGCCCCCATTGACTGGTTGTCAGATTGTAAAAGATGATCGCATGACCTTGGGATGCAGCAATGGTCATAAATATGAAGCAGTTGCCAAGCATCTGAATTTTGATCACAGGACTGTGGGGATGCCGCAAAGGTTGTAACTCTGAAAAATGGTCGTAAGTCACATTTTTTCAGTGCTGTTGTAACTTTAAATGGTGACTAAATGAACTGTTGTAAGTTGAGGACTACCTCTAATTGTTTTGTGAGAATTCTGTGGGTTTTTTCCTGGATGTCTGCATTTTGCATTGTTTGTATTTATATTGTTTTAAATGTATGTTGTATACTACAAGAAGTATGATAGAGTTAGGGACCCTATAATCTATAGCTCTGCCTGCATATGACACATGTATGTAAAGACGCTTCATTGTTCTTTGATAGGTTATAGTGATATTGTATACTCAGCCCCTTTTTATCAAGAATTAATAAATGGAAACTAGGAGTGATTTCAAAGTGTTTAAGTCAGCTCGCTGATAAATCTAATCTTCATGGATCATTCAAATCAGTATTAATTTGTCATATATATTATATTGTATTGATTGAGTTAAGGTGCTAATCTGGGCTGTGCATAACAATGGAATGGAAAATATGGCAACCGTGGAAAATGTGCCAAGGTACCATGCTTTGATAGCTCACTAAAAAAAGAATTCCATCCTCAAAAAAAAACCCTAGTTTAGGGCAGAGTTCATGATATATTATGATACTTTGAAAAACTACTGTACTTTAGTTTTCACAAATGACAGTTTAAATTCTTTCATATCACTAATTGCCTCAGAATAATCCTGTCATGCCCAAGGCCAGGATCCTTAATCAGCAGAGAGATTTAAGATCAAGGTTTCATGTGCCTAATTAATTCTCCATTAATTGTGAGTCATCTGAATAATTATTTTCAGGATTACTTGTCCACGCTAGCAATTGTGGTGCTATATCTTTAAAAAAAACAAAAGCTAAAGTGTAATTGGCTCCTTTGAAACCATTATAATGAACTTGCACATTACTGGGAAAGCCAACCCTAAAAAATCATTACCAAGTGTGGATATTTATATATATATGCTGGATTACCTGTGGGATTGCCATTTCTCTCTGAGCTGTTGTTCAAGAGCTAACATCCTTTTGGCATAATGACTCTAAAATATTGCCCAGAGAATTGTGAATTGGGTATGTATTAATAGTTGCTTGGGTTGCAAACAAATAGGAGTTCAAAATGAAATAGTTCTTGTATTCTGATAGCAAGTGGGCCATAGTTGCTAGCATTGCTTGGTTGATCTGTTTCTACTATAGTTATGTAGTTTAGTTCAATTGCTCTAATCAGTCTGTGAGTTGTTTGCAAAAAAATACTTTTGGAACAGGAGTCTCTGAGTAAATTGTGATCTGGTGGAAAATTGGGCTTGATGTGTTTTGACTTCACAAGATACTAATAGATTAAGAATATTAAAAAAATATTCACTTCTACATGACATTCTTTTGAAATTTTCTCTTAGGTATGTTGATCCATGTTTCTTTGTATTTAACAGCTCCTGCCTCTTGGCTCCTCTGACCCAGAGTTAGATATTAGGACATGTCTTTTTGGTACTGTGCTTCTGGTAATTCACTGGTTGGAGGTAATGTGTAGAATACAACAAAGCAAATTTTTCTAAAGTTTCATCTGGTCTGTAATTGAGAAGCTGGAAGTTAACCTACATTGGCTTAATTATAGGGAGAAATATGAGGCACAAATAAATCAATGCATGCAGCATCATTAGACAAGTGACTCTCCCATCCTTCTTTTTGAGAATTCCTCAGTAGATCTTAGCACTTGACTGACTTTGTGCAGGTATAGAAAAGGAGTTGGATTAGTGGTTTTGAGTGGGGATAGAAAACATCAGAGCAGGCTGAGAAAAATCATTCCAGAATGAAGCAAAACACTTCTGTACTGAAGCCAGGAAGCCTATGGACATGTCTGTGGTGTCACCAGGAGCTGAGCCTGACCTGAAAAGTATTTTGTTTTACTTAGAGAAAAAAACCAAGAGCTTAAAATTAGTCATTTCATTTTAACGGATTATTCTACTTTTATTAAATTGTAATTACTTTTTTTGTATAACTGAAATGCTTCCATTGAACATTTCAATATACTATGATTGATGCATGATTAATAATTGGACTTCTAAATTAAAACTACATATTTGTATGAGGAGAGGACAAAAATAATATTGTGATCAAAATGAGCAATTGAATAGGCTGCCAATAGAGATGAATTGCTGTTTTCAAGATAAGTTTGGGGTTTTCTGTCTGGGGAATATTCATTCTAGTTTTGAAACAGTGGTGACTTACAAATAAAAGAAAGAATACGTGTAAAAGAGAATACAAGCAATCAAAAGAACAAAATTAAGCTGAAGTAAAAAGAGTTCCACAACTTTCTATCCTAAGACCTGAGAGAACCACAAAGTTTTTATTAATATCCGTAATGTTATAAAGTTGGGAGCCACACAAACCTTGGGGAGAAAGTTGAGGGGGAATATCATTCCAGGGGGCAGGTGTTATGGTACAACTGAGGTGTGTTTCCCCAGTTCCCCAAAATGACCCTGTTTTCTGGGTGTAAAAAAGCCTGGCATTGAATGAATGTTTGATGGCATAAAAAGCGGAGTGATTTGGAGGAGTATGAAAAATTGAGGGTAGATGGAGAATCACAAAGAGGTTATGGTTAACATAGAGTTAAATTCTATTTGTTAATTCTCATTTAAGTGAATGATGTTTTTCTTTCAGATGGGACCGTGTAAGTGCTCCATTTAGAATCCAAACCAATCTATATCCATTGTTACAGGACACCCTGCACCAAGAAAAATAGACTTCCTTTCCATCTTGGTTACTCCAAAGTTGTAAGGGAGCTTATTTTTAAATATGTCAGGGGTGTCAAACTTGTCATAGTGGTGTTATGCGACGTATTGTGACTTTTTCCTTTTTTGCTAAACAGCGTGGGTGTGGCCAGCGTGTAATGTATCCGCCCCCCCCCTGAGTTTGACATCCCTGCACTATGTAATAGTATCCCATTTTTTCCCCCAACTTGGCGTGCCTTCCCCATGCAGCCATATTAGATAACTACAGGTAGTCCTCGACTTAACAACAGTTTTGTAAGTAACTGCTCAAAGTTACGATGACACTGAAAAGAGTGACTTATGACCGTTTTTTCACACTACTGACCATTGCAGCACCCCCATGATCACGTGATTTACATTTGGATGCTTGACAACTGACTCATATTTATGACCGGGTCCCAGGGTCAGGGAATCACCTTTTGCAACTTCTGACAAGCCAAGTCAATGGGGTAGCCAGATTCATTTAACAACCCTGTGTTAGTAACTTAACAGCTGCAGTGATTAACGTAACAGCTGTGACAAGACAGTTCCTAAGATGGAGTAAAACTTACTTAACAAATGTCTCACTTACAAAAAGAAATTTTGGACTCAGTTGTGGCTGTAGGTTGAGGACTACTTGCAGCATGTTTGTTTGTGCTGTTGAGTCAGTGTTGGCTTTTAGAGACTATCTGGACTAGTCCCTGCAGTCTTCTTGGCAAAGTTTTTCAAAAATTGTTTGCCACTGCCTGTTTCCTAGGGTTGAGACAGATTGGCCCAAGGTTCTGTGCCTAAGGCAGGATTACAAATCACGGTCTCAGGGACTCTAGCCTGTTGGCTTAATCACTACACCAAACGGGATCTCCAAAAACACTTTAAAAAAAGAAAAGAATGCAAAACGTTGGGAAGGCGCCAAGTTGCAAGAGGCTCCCGCGTTCTTTGAACTTCGTGGCTGTCACTGTGGCGGAGCTGCACTAGGAGGCGCTGTGTCGCCTTCGCGGAGCCCCTCTGGCTCCTCTGGGCTCATAGAGCTGCTCAGAAGCTGCTGTCCCGGACTAGGGAATGGGGTGCGCGTGGCTGCCGGCGGGGCGTCCGTGATCGAGGTGAGGAAAGGGGTGTGTGTGTCTTTAGTTGCATTTCCCTGAGTGAATGAACGAATGAATGAAGCAGCGGCTGTTTTACAGGAGAGAGGGGCGGCTGGGTGGGCGAATCGGTATTGCCGGCATGATGGGGAAGGGCAAAGGGCTGTCTTTTAGGAGCTCGCAACTTGCGCGGATCCTTGCAGTGTACGCAAGGAGTCAAAGAGAGGCTTGAATGCAAAGGGGCAGAGCAGGACCTGGAAAAGGACGCGGGTTGCTAATATAGTAAACGTCCCCGTGTTTACCGCATATAAACGGGTGAGTTTTTCAAAACGCAA
Source organism: Myanophis thanlyinensis (assembly GCA_017656035.1). NCBI lineage: Eukaryota > Metazoa > Chordata > Lepidosauria > Squamata > Homalopsidae > Myanophis > Myanophis thanlyinensis. The sequence goes on from JAEANM010028137.1 coordinate 5,338, forward strand.
AACCACCCCGGTGTTGTAGAACTGGTTTACCCTCCGGTTGTATAGTGAGCACGATCGCGCACCGTTGTCTTGCGTGGCTCAGTAGCCCATTGTGTGTGTATGGAGGGAGCTTGGAACTAGTTAAAAGAGGAGGAATTATTTTCAAGGGCGGGGAGAAGTTCTTGTATTGCATGTTATTATTTTTTTCCCAGCGGCTTTTGAAGTTCCTTTATCTGTTCTTTGTGAAGATACTCAGGGTCGCCTTTGGCACACAAGACGCCTGTTTGTATGTCCTTCTAAAAAAAAAGTAACTTAGGAGAATTACTCCTCCTGGTTATGCTAATGTAATTCTCTCCAAAAGGGAGCAATGAAAAGGGGAGCGATATAAATTACTGATTTATTTGAAGAGAAGGTCTCAAGACTTTAGCCTGATTCTTTTCTTTTTTTCCAATTCACCTAGTTAGAAAAGGGAAGACGGCTGATATCTATATATAATCATCTTCTTAATAATCTTGGCATCCTTAAGTTTTGAGAGACTATGGAATCTATGACTATGCACTGAAAAGAGGTCCTAAAACAGTGTGTATGTGTGTATGGAGTCTAAATCTGTCTATCTGTCTATGGAGGAAGGGATGGAAGCAGCTTTTCTCAAAGTAAATAACACTGCGGGGCACTATGACCGGAGAAAATGTTTCCTGTTCTGTTGAAAATGACGTGTAAATTAACCCCTTTAGTATGGGGCTTTGGCTCCATTCCACGCTCTTCTTGACCAATATTCCTAGGCATTAAAGCAGTTGGCAAAGGGAATCCATAGCAGGTTTTGTAGTCAGTTAGGAAGACGTGGAGCACTCTGGGAACGACCTTTCCAAATCTTGTACATTTGGATACAAGGCAGTGTTGCGACAGGTCTTCTAATTTATAAGGCTCTGGTACATAGGGAATTGTTTTCTTACTCAACAGCTAAAACCTGAAGTATGGTAAAGGAGGCAATTTTCGTTTGAATATCAAGTCCTAGGACAAGCAGACAATGATCATAACTTTTGGGCCCCGCTTTGCAAGTCTCCTAGAAGTATTTCATAATAACCCCGTTGTATATAAAATGAAAAGGGAGGTTTACTTTAAAAAAAAAAAGATTTAACTGTGATCCAGGGCATTCTTCTTAGCTATTTAGGATATGTTTTCCCTGCAAAGGTAGAGTTTTTCTGCAGTGCTGTAAGGCTGATGGAGAAGTAATCTGAAAGGGAATGTTTGTGTATGTGTTAAATTTTCACTTTGCAAAGTGGTTTTGCAATAGGTATATTTCTGTGCAGTTCTGCTAGCCAGGTATGCTGATGGAGTTATTGTTTGAGGCTGTTGTAACAGGCAGAATTGAAATATAATTACTGGTAGTTCCCTTATAATTATCCCTGAGCAATAATTTTATGTGGTAAGATGAAACATAGGAACCCAAAAAACCTTGATCATTGGACTATGTCCCCTCTGCCATATAAGGACTATATCTCAAGCGAAATTTAAATTCTGGACTGTGAGCAGGAGCTTCATTTCTCAATTGTCTCTCTTAAATAAGACAAAGTTTATATTATTCGCCACTATTGCAGACAAAATTTATAATTCTCAGAACAGTCCTGAAGACTTGACATTGCAAGTAGACTCAGATGTTAGCAATAAAAGTTGGATACGCCAGGTTTAGTGAGTACCAGGAATTGCTATTTGCCTGGCTACTGTTCTGTGAAAATTCATATAGGCTGCTGGTTATGATACGATTGCTGTGGGAATGTATTGAAAACTTAGCATGGTACAGAGGTTGAACTATTAGGATAGAGTTAAAAAGATCCAATTTCAAATCCCTGTTCCACTATAAATCTCATTTCATGCCCTTAGGCCAAGCACCCACCAAACCTGTTTGTCATTGGGCAAGAGGTTTAGGGGTTTTAGATTGTGAATATTTTTTTAAAGTTGTAAGCCACCTGGAGTCACCATGTGTGAGTTGATCAGCTTTATAGATTTGTTTAATAAATAAAAGGCAGAAGGGCAATTTTTGATTAAATAGCATTCTTAATATATTGTGGGAAAGTTGTCAGTACGATATACCTTGACTCCAAGCATTTAACAAAACTCTCCATTACATGCTAATTAGCAAGATGGTGCGTGAGATGAATGGCATGATTATTAATTGGATATATGCAGGTCTCAAAAATAGTATTCTAACCAGCATTTTCTGGTAGTACCGGTACTAAATAGTACTCTAATCAATGTTGTCTCATCAAACCCAAGTTCATAATCTCTTGGGGGTGGTCTTTTTATTTGCAATCCTGAGCCAATTGTTAACTAAATAAAATGGTGGCAGGTATTAATGAATCATTCGGATGAAGCTGTGGAGAGCATGTTTTTGGTCTGGGATGCTTTGCCCTGAGTAAAAGGTCAGACTCAACAGTCTCTGGCCTTTTCCAGCCCTTTAATTCCATGAGCACACTAAGCCCAAAGCAAACATAAAATTTGCACAATATGTCAGTTGGCAGAACCAATATCTTTATGACCAGGTAATTTCATAAGGGAGCAGGCAGATTTTAAATCCAGCAATCCCAGCCTGTTTAGGGATCGATAGATTTCACTTAATATTTTATATGTTGCAGACATACCAGCAATCAGTAATGCTATATGTCCTAACATTTCCCACAGAAGGATCCTTGGCATGTTTTGCTCAGAACTTTATTTTTTTTCAGCTGAATACTGAGCTTTTTTGAATCTGGTGCCCTCTATGTATATTGGGGACTATAATACTCAAATAACGAGCCAGTATAGAGTTCGGCTCTCTTAGGATATACAAGTCAAGGTGTATGGATAGCTCCAAGGTGGGCATTTCATCCCCTTCGTGTAGCAGTTCAAGCCAACTGAATGTAAACAATTGGCTGGCTGGCTGTGGCATCATGGTGCCGTCTTGTCTTTTCACTGATTGAAGCAACAGTTGAACAATTCAGTTGAATAAACGTATATTCTACCCTTGCATTTTTCTTCCAAAGTTGAAGCTGAATTTTATACTATATTGAGAAACCAGCAAAATCACTAGTCAACATTTTGAATTACTGCAACACAAGTGGGATTCTAAATGAGAAGAAACTATTGTTTCTATTGCACAAAGATGACATTTGTCCTGATACTCTTGGCACTAGGAAACACTGATTACAAAACATGTTTCCAGGTGCATTTTGTTTCCTTACTGTGATATTGTTTGTTTTAAGCCCTATAAACCACCCTAGAGTTATAATTACCTAACTATCTGGAAAAAACTTGTAAATGTTATAGTGTTCCACTTCCAGTGTTTTTTTCAGTTAAGCAGCATTGCAAATGATCTCTTTCAATATTTGTTATAGCCTCCCACCATGGCTTATCATTGACCATGAAGCCACAGGATCCTGGTTATATCTGCAATTCAGCAGTGTTTGGACGATCACTGCCCACCACCCATTTACAATATGCAAACCTTTAGCACAGCCTTCTCTAATTTGATGCCTTCCACATCTTTTAGACCAGGAGTCCCCAACCCCAGTGGTCCATGGCATCCCAGAAATTGGGTCACGTAATCAAGTGAAGCCACATTTGTGGAATGCAGAGAGCACACGAAACCACGTCCCCTCAGGTCCAGGGTAAAACCTCTCTCCATGGAACCAGTTCCTGGGATCCAAAAGGTTGGGGGCCACTGTTTTAGACTTATTAGAATAAGTCTAAATAATTATAATTTATAATATAAGACTTGTCAGTTTGATTCTTAAATTATTAGAATTATTAGAATTAGAATTCTTTATTGGCCAAGTGTGATTGGACGCACAAGGAATTTGTCTTTGGTGCATATGCTCTCAGTACATAAAAAGAAAAGATACATTCATCAAGAATCTAATTGTCTGTCTTCACCTACAGAATCAGGAAAGCTGGCTTTATTTCAAACTTAAAGAGGGCTTGTATAGAGACCACGACTGCTTATATATAAGAACAGTTTGGGGTAGTTTTTTCTGACGAGTCTTTACTTTTTGTTTTATAAGCAGGTATGCCATTCCTTTCTTTTCTGTGAGAGTCAGTATGGAAAATTGATTTTTGGGAGAAAAAACCTATTGTTTGTGATCACACACAGGCTTTTTTCGTGCTTTGTACAGATCACTGGCTTCTATGCCCAAGCTTCTTCCATTAATTTTGAGTTACAGGAAAATTGCACCCATGGATAATTACTGTGAATCGGTCAATGAGGGTAGATAATCAGTTGAAACAGCAAAAAAAAACCACAAACCTTTAGGGTATCATTATCATTTGCAAGATGGTGCTTCTTGTGCATGTATAACCTTTGTATATGCACAAGAACAGTCTTGGGTATGCAACTTCACACCCTTTGCTGCCAGAACCAAAACAAAGAGTAACAAAATTTAAAGAACAGTAATCTTTAGACAGCTTTATGGCCCATAATTTTCCATTCCTTTAATTGAACTCAACTTTATAGAGGGTTTTTAAGGCAACTAGAATTTGTGCCAGCAAGAGGTGTAAAGTGGCACGTCTAACAGTGTGCCACTTGCTCATGATGCTAGGCAAGGAACGCCTTCTGAGCTCTTGCTTGTATTTCATTGACTGTAGGAACTCAGGAAAGATCTTGGAATTGTGGGTCACTCGGTAAAATCGTCAACTTCAGAAGAAAATAAAAAGACAACGTACCATTTTCAGGAAATAAGTCTAAAATAAAAATTCCAGTTTTTTAAGAAACCAATACACTATGTTTGTACAGATGTATGCTGAAATTACAGCTTGGGTCTCGTGTGCCTTTCTGATTGGCCTAATTTATAAAAAGATACTGTAAAGATGCACCTAAGTGGTCAGAATTAGAAATTCTGTGAGGGAAGGTTTCAAATTTTTTTACTTTAATGCAGTGTTTGTCAACCTTGCCACTTTAAGATGTGTGGACTTTAACTTCCTGAATTCCCCAGCCAGAAGTTCACACATGTTAAAATTGGCAAGGTTGACAAACATTGCATTAAGACTAAACTAAAAACCCACTTATTTCAACAAGCCGGCCTGGCCTGATACCAAAGGGTTAATTAATTTTAAATTTTAATTTTAATTTT
>JAEANM010028138.1:0-10418 GCA_017656035.1 Myanophis thanlyinensis
CCCGGAAGGCCACAGGAAGCCAGTGCAGCTTGCGCAGGAAAGATGTAACATGGGAGCTCCAAGAAGCTCCCATAATTACCCGCGCGGCCGCATTCTGCACTAACTGCAGCCTCCGGACGCTCTTCAAGGGGGGCCCCATGCAGTGAGCTAAATTCAATCCACCCCTGCACCCTTGAATTCCACGAAACTTTATCTAACTATAAGCAAGTGCTAGAAGCACAGTGGCTCAAGCAGGAGGACAGCTAATCCGCATTCAAGATCTGACAGCTACAGTCAGCAGGGTTGAGCTCCCATCCTTCACTCCAGCTCCTGCCAGGGACATAAAAGGAGCCTCCAAACTGGCTAATCCATTCAGCCCAGAAGCACCTTGGTTCTGACCCAAGTGCCAAAAAAGCAGGTGCTAACCGTTAATTGAGAAGAACTAACGTCTGTTTCCCTGCAAACGATGGCAAGAAACGCCACAGAGAAACATGGTGGAGCTGAGGTGGGGCGATGGCGCATGTGCCCAGAGAGGGCTCTGCATGCCACTTCTGGCACACGTGCCATAGGTTCACCACCACTGTCCTAAGGCATATTACACCAAGCTAATCTCCAATTATATCGCATTACAGCTCCCATGGTTCCCAGCCGCATAACATATTTTGAGAGTGCTAGGATGGGGATTCTATTTTAGCCGTTCAGATTCTGGATTCACATGATGTGAAATTAGCAACTCTTGCAAATGGTACCATGTTCATATATTATATGTTACATATCAAAATAGATTATGGGCAAGAGAGAAAAGAGAATGGTTCCTGCTGTTTTCATGCTTCTACTGTTATGGCTCAATCCAGCCTGAAGATTCAGCCACCTGTGCTTGTGACTTCAAAACTTGTCATTACATGTATTACTTGTAACTTTATATTTGTTACAAGAACAACTCTGATTTGTTTTGCAGGGCTTACAAGATGAATTTCTGTGGGAGATAAATGTCTTTACGTAATTGATCATGACTTATTAAAATAGCCTTAAATAAATGCAAAAATATTGTTCGCAGTCCCATCAAATGAAGAAATTAAATACATGTTTAAATACATCCTCTAGAACAGTGTTTCTCAACCTTGGCAATTTGAAGATGTGTGAACTTCAACTCCCAGAATTCTCCAGCCAGCAAAACTGGGGAATTCTGGGAGTTGAAGTCCACACATCTTCAAACTGCCAAAGTTGAGAAACACTGCTCTAGAAAAATCTTCAGAAATGCATATTTTAAGATCATTTTCCATAATAGCATTATAAACACTAAAAATTCCATCCACCAAAGGGATAAAAATAGCACTCCCAAATACCATCAGAGGGAAAGATTTTACAAATGAAAATACTTTGACCTGGTGGAAAACAAGACAGGCTGGGGTCCAGTTGTAAATGGGAATGCAGCGTGTGGCTGGCTTGTTGGTACGATTAAGGGCATTTTCACATAGTTCTTTGCAGTGCTCCAGAAGTTGCTTTTCAGTTGTGTGATTGTAAATCTGAAGCCAGCAAAATTGGAAGCAACATTTTTTAGCCCAGACAGCATCATTATGTAAACATTGAACAGATGTCCCCAAGTTTCAAGGTTGGGAAAAATCTCAGGGATTCAAAAAGGCAGGAGGCGGCGGCCTAGCTTTAAACCCTATTGAGAATTTGACTCCAATGTTCTGCAATGGGCAGTTCTTTTCGTGTCTCTGTGTGTGTGTCTCTGGGTGTGATTTGTTTCTTGTCTGCATTAAGGCAACTTATCCAGGTGTGTTGAGGCTGTTGTTGCTTGGTCCATGAATAAAGATTTGAGTTTCTGGAGAATTAAGGTTTCTCAATCTGTGATATGAAGTCTGACAATCCTTTCACAGCAACTGAGATGAATTAGTTTAGCTCAGCTAGAGTGTCTAAAGTCACAAAAAAGCAGTGTTCTTCCTTTCCAATGCTCAAATTTCATAGAGTTTGTGGGCAGCTATGTTTTCATTGGATGTCTCACCTGTTTTCTAGACTCCGGTAAACATTAGTCTCTTATGAATGCAGGTGAATATATGTATTCCAGGATAATGTTGCAGGATCCAATCTGGGTCAGTCACCAGAGGTTTAGTTTTCTGAGCTTTTGAACTCGTGTTGGAGCCCATCCTCAGGGAACATCTGTCTAGCACAGTGGTGGTGAACCTTTTACTTACCGAGTGCTGAAAAGTACGCACTTTGCGTGTGCCATCCGCACTTGCATGTAGCTCCTCCATCCGCACTGCATGTGCAGCCGTACCATCTGCACATGTATGCAGCTTTTGCACGTGCAGTACATGCACGCTGCACGCAGGGACTCACACACACGAGCAATTGTGTGTGCTTGCGCTGGAGATCGCCGAAGACCAGCTGGATTTCCTGCTGCAATCGCGTGCATGCACAGCGGAGGCCCGAAGACCAGCTGGGTCTCTGCAATCGCGCATGCGTGCATGTACAATCGCATGTGCATGCTCAGCTGGAGGTAAATATCTATCTCTTCCAGCTAGCTGGTCTGGCCTGATACCTTTGGGGTTTAAATTTTAAATGGTTCTTCTTGTAATTTTAACTTTCTAAATTTAAATTTTACTTATTTTTAATTGTCAATTTTAAATGTTAAACTTAACTGTTTAATTTTAATCTTAACCAGCCCTATTTAATTATTTTAAATGGTTTTTAGATTGTCTATGTATGCGTTTTTTATCTGGCTGTACACCGCCCTGAGTCCCTTGGGAGAGGGATATAAATCTTGATAAAATAAAATAAATAAAAATAAATAAATTGGCTGATGGCTTGTGTGCCCAGCAAGATGGCTCTGAGTGCCACCTGTCACACGGACTTAGGGTCCTGATGATTGGATGTCTTTGATCTTATAGGCACGGAGAGCGTTCACTTCCAGATGTAAAAGTAAACCAGCCAAGGTTTTTTTTTTAAATTTTATCACACCGTTAAATGTAGGAAGTCACTGCTATTTTGTCTTTTCCTCTTCTTTCCCTTTCCCTTCTCCCTTGTTCTCTTTATTTCCATTGTATTTTTATAGTAGGATCAATGTCAATAAAAATAAAAATGACCCTTCTTGCAGTACTCAAAAGCCAAGCATGGACCACGGGTGAAAGAAAACGGTGCACCCCACCTTCTACAGAATAACAGAATCGGAAAACTGTGGAGGTCTTCTAATACAGCTTCTCGCTCAAAAAGAGAGCCTACCATTTTAGACGAATGGCTGTCCAATCTCTTCTTCAATACCTCCAGTACTGGAATACCCACAACTTCTGGTAGCAAGCAGTTCCACTGGCTAATTGTTCTCACTGTCAGCAAATTTCTCCTTAGTTCTTTAGAGAGTTGCTTCTCTCCTTGTTTAGTTTCCACCCGTTGCTTCTTGTCCTGCCCTCTGGTGCTTTGGAGAATAGCTTGACCCCCTCTTCTTTGGGGCAGCGCCTCAAATATTAGAAAACGGCTCCCTTGTCATCCTTCGTCCTTCTCTTCGATAGACAAGTCGTGTCCGGTTCTTGCAACCGGTACGGATGGAAACTAATCAAGGAGAGAAGCAAGCCTGGAATTTAAGATTTCCTGACAGTTAGCCAGACAATTAGCCAGTGGAACTGCTTGCCTCCAGAAGCTGTGGGTGCTCCAACACTGGAAGTTTTTTAAGAAGAAATTGGACAACAATTTGTCTGGAATGGTATAGGATCAGGGGGAGTGGGGTTGGACTAGAAGACCTCCAAGGTCCCTTCCAGCTCTGATATTCGGTTATTTGGTTACCCAACCATTCATTGCACATTTTAGCCTCCAATCCCCTTTGCTCTTCTTCTCTTTTTAGGGTGTCAACATCAATTCTTTTGTATCATGGTGACCGGACACGGACACAGTATTCCATGACACGATGATTTCCTTCCCTGACGTTGAATGAGTTGCATAAACCAGATTAGGATGATTTTGAAACCCTCAATGCGGGGTTTGTATGGGTGGAATTCAAATTTTTTTACGACCAGTTCTGTGGGCGTGGCTTGGTGGGCGTGGCTGTCATGTCATGTGACTGGGTGGGCAGTTTCCGCAAGCAGGGCAATCAAGATCAGGCTAGAAACAACCCCAGGATGTTTCTTTCCTGCCTTCCTTACAGGATTAACCCTGTAAAGTGGGGGGAAAATAACAAAAGGAGATTTCTTCCAACAACCGGTTCTCCGAACTGCTTAGGAAATTGACTACCGGTTCTGGTGAACCGGCTCGAATTGGCTGAATTTCACCTCTGGTTTGTCTCCATGCCACCCCAGCCAAATGGTTGCTTAGCTATTCAATCCCGGTGAACAAACCCAGCCTGAACCAGATCCTTCCTTATCTGGATGGATTGAATGGAACGAGGAAATGCCAGGAAGGAAGAAGGGGGAAGGAAAAAGGAGAGAGAGAGAGAGAGAGAATAATTAAATAAATCAGGAGCCGGTGTGAATCTGGGACTGGAAAGATCAGGAGGGAAGTGGGAAGGATGGTGGATTAGCTCACTGCAAGAACAAGGAAGGAAGGGGAGGGGGTGGGAAGAAGAAGAAGGAGAGAAACTCTTTGATGACACCTCGGTGTCACCAACTTGACACACCCAGGAAGCCTGCTGAGATGGGTTGAAGGGATCGTGGGCCAAGAAACGAAACCAGCATCCACTGAGGTTTATGGCAAGGGTTCCACACAACAGTTGACAGTTTATTTTTTGGGGGGTGGCGGGTGGGGTGGGAAGAAAAATTCTCACAACTGCCGCTTTTTGCACCAGGATGGGGTGGCGTGATGAAGTTCCCGAACCCCTTGACAGTTTATAACCCACCCACCCCCAAAAAACCCTCCCTTGCTTGTATTTGCATCAGAGGGAAACCCCCTCCGTCTTCTCTGAAAAACCGAGGGAGATTGAATCAGTTCAGTTGCCTCGACCTCACCTTGATGAGAAGACGACTTGCATGCTAACCGGAGGTCACAAGCTGCAGGGAAGCAGCTCGGTTCAGTCGGGATGGGGTTTGAGCTGGTGGTGGAGGCTGATTCCTGCCAACTGGGCTGGCTTGATTAAGAAACTGTCTGTCTGTCTGTCTGTCTGTCTATCTCATTCAACATAGTGCAAGCTGAGTAATTTGTAAATAAATGGACTTCAGTAGTTGCAACTGCTCAACCTGTGTCTGTTATTGAGAATTCTTTGAGTTAAACATCTACCTTTCTGGACAAAGCTGAGGAGGATTGTATTACACTCTGGCACATTTCTGTCACCTTTTGTTCAGCTTGGCACTCATTTCCTGTCAAATTTTGCATTGCAGCAACTCAAGGTATACAATTTACCAGGAAGAGTGACTAGGTCAGACAAGGACCCTGCCCAAGTCAGTTAGAAACAGCCATACAGATAGGGAATATCAGACTTAGCCTTGGTTCAATTAAGGATTACTATTGCTGAGGCAATGGCAGTCTTTGCTCTTCCATGCCTCCAACAGCTACTGATGAATGGGGCTCTTCTCATGGTATATTAAAGGATCAGGACCTGCTATATTATCAATTCTTCTCATCTTAAATAGAAGAATCATCTAGAACTTGATGGCAGGAATGCAAATCTGTTGCTGATCTATAATTCCACATTAAGGAGGGTTGAAAACTTTAGAGGCGGGAATTGGCACATCCCCCAACCCAAAGTGAAGGGAGAGCGGGTGGCATCTGCCTGTAGACCCCAAGGAAGGTCAGAGTCCAGCCATGGTGAGCAGTGGGCGAGGTGCGGAGATCAGCTGGGCGGCATGGTTGGCATGGTAGGTTGCAGTAAAGGCAGGTAAGAGGTTGAGGCATGGAGATCAGCTGGGCCACGTGGTCCGGACAAGCTGAGTAATTCATAAATAATTGGACTTCAGTAGTTCCAACTGCTCAACCAGTGTGTCTGTTATTGAGAACTCTTTGAGTTGAACATCTACCTTTCTGGACAAAGCTGAGGAGAATTGTGGACTGGGCAAGTGAGCGAGTCAAGGAGCCAGAATGTAGCTAGCCACTGGCCAAGATGGCTCTAGCCACTGACCAAGATGGACATGGTGAGATAGGGTGAGGTGGGTGAGGCAGGGCCAGCCAGTGGTGGGATTTTCCAGTTCACTAAATTGTGCAGAATCATAACAACCAGTTCACCTGAACTGATCTGAACTGGCAGGAGCCCACCTCTGGTTGAAATGAGGGGTCATTGCTGGTCTCTGAACTTAGTTGTTTTCTTGCAGACATTTTATTGCCCAAACTAGTCCTCTCCACATAATAAATACTGGGGTTCCTGGGTGTTGTAGCTCAACATTAACACAATGGATCTGTCAGTAATAAAAAATATATAGGCTCTGCTTAAGTCAGAAAGGGTACAGATTTCAGTAGGAATTCCATCTACCTTAAATCCACATGATGTAATGGGGAGCTGTGATAGACAATCCCAATCTGTGATTAAGAAATGTATTTGGGATGTATTCTGGCTTTTCTCTCAAAGGGTGGATTTGGGATACTTCTCATTTCTTCGTTTAATGTTCCTTTAAAGTGATGAATTGGACATGAGTTATGTGGCGAGGTTTTCTTTCATCACTTATGGTGATGAAAGGGACACTTGTAGTGGCATTTAGAGATTTCTATTGTTAAATAAGTTCTTGCTTGAAGGAAAAAAAATCAGTTTGCTGCTGCTGCTGCTGCTGCTGCTAAGATTTTTATTGCCTAATAGGAAAGCAACAAAAGGACACCAACGAAGTTCATGAAAACTTAAACATAGCCATCTACAGTGTTTAAATATTTGAGAATGGGAGCAATAAATAATACATCTCACTGGGAGTTATTTAAAAGTTAATGGAATATGAAATTATTGAAATGATGTACTGTTGCAGTAACATTTCATGGTCTTTAGTAGCTTAAAGGGAAAAAATATATATATTAATGACTATATTCTAACTTAGGTGTTTTCCAGAGGAAGATTGATGCCGGGAAGATCAAAGGGTTTATGAACAGTAGAGGAGTACATAGAAGGAAATTGAAAAAATTAATAGGCGGCTGACCTTGTAAATGGCTTTTATTGGCTTGTCTTAAAAATAGCTCTTATGCTAGAGTTAGGGAGATCACCTAAGATACTGCACCTGAGCAAACACTGCTACTCCCCAAGTAAGTCCCGCACTAGTAGAGACACCCAGCACAAGGTCCACACATCTTGCTAAACCCTAAGCATGATGGGTGTGGTAAACAGGTGCATAAATCAGCTATTAGCTTTCTCTGTCATAAAAGGTAACTTTAATGACTTTTATGATACCTTTATACCTTTATTGTTGTCACGGGAAAGGGGGTCACGTGAAAGTTTGCTCAGTCCTTCGTTTGCTTTCTCAGGGTTTGGTTGGGCCACTGAGCCAGAGCAGGCAATGTTTAACCTAACATTATTGGTGAAGGGCTGCAGAGGGAGGGTACTATAAATGTCATCCTTTCAGAGTGCCTTGAATCCTTGCCAAAGGTTGAATGAGGAAAGGGGTTGATAAAGCACATATGTTTGATTTGACTTTGGGAGGTGCAACTACCGAACTGCTACTGCTGGGGCAATGGAAACAGAGGGAGATCTGAGCCAATTCTCTTAATATTTTCATTAGCAAAGAGATCAGGGTCTGGAGTGGAAGAAATTCAATACATTAGTTTCTCAGGGATGGAACCAACCTAGCTACTTGTACACAAAAAACAGTGATTAAACCGTATTGAATCTACTTTAAATGCTATTTTCTTCTGAAGCTGGTTTTGTCTATCCAGAGCTCTTATATGTGAATGCAAAAATTAAAAATGCATGGGTAGAAATGCATGGAATATTACTGAACAGTCAGTATCCAACCAGAAATTCAATACATTAGTTTCTCAGGGATGGAACCAACCATTTCAAACATGCAGGCCATAGCTTCTTTTCCATGGGAATTCACTTCTTCCTTTATTGTGGTGACCCTCAATAAGTTGGTCCTGTATATGGTTGCCCATATACTCCTTATATGGGTATAGAACAGGTCCCCTGGCCGCTATTTTGTCACCTCCAGGGTTAGCATTGTTCCAGACCACCGAATGCATGTGGGCTCTTGTAGAGAAACAGCAGCCAAACAAAACAAAACCAATAGATGAAAGGTGACTAGAATGTAGATAACATTATACAGAGTGGTCTTTTTTAGAAGCTGAGAAAAATGAAAAAGGTCTGATCACCCCTTCCCTCCCCCCAAGTAATCTCACTAAGTAGACCAAACTGGGAAATCACAGGAAGACTAAATAACTTTTATTGAGATTGGAGGTAACAATAGAATACTGCAGGTGTGATTATGCTGCCCTGCCTCCTCCTTATAGTTCAGTGAATTAGAGAGGTCTCAATTGCAAAATTATCTGAACTTCTGGATTTTAAAAATGTTTTAGCCCTGTTGCCTAAGCCAAGGATCCCCAACCCCTGGGCCATGGCCCACCACGGGACTGTGGCCTATTCGCAAACCGGGTTGCACAAGTGATAGGCTGGTGTGCACACACGTGCAGCATAACTTGCTCACTTGTGTGGCCCATTTCTCCTTCCCCTGTGCTGGACTGCCAAAGGTTGGGGACCCCTGGTCTAAGCAAGAGAGCCTGTATATCTCTGTCAAGGTAAACTTCCTTATTCCCTGCCCACCCACTGTCTGTCTGTCTGTCTATCTATCTATCTATCTATCTATCCAGCCATCCAGGGGTGGAATCCTACCAATTTTGCTACCAGTTTGGTGTGCGCGCATGAGCGCCAAAAACACTATAGCACAGCTCTTTAAACCTCACTTACAGGCACCAGAGGCAGCAGGGATCATCAGGAAGGCTCCGTAGATCCACCAAACACCTGATTAAGGTAAGAAACAAACAACACCCCCCCCCCGAAGCTTGTATAAGGAAATAGAATGGCAGGGTCGGGTGGGCGGGGCCAATTTCAAATCGCCACTACGGGTTTGGCCGATGTGGTACAATCCGGCTGAATTTCACCCCTGTATCTATCTGTACCTACCTACCTATCATCCATCCAAGTTGCTGCTGGCTGAGCTAGGAAACTATAAGTCTTTTAAACATTGGGAGGGGAAGATGGCCGTGGGAAGGAGCAGGTGCTATCTGTTACTCCTGACTCTGCCCTTGCTGAACCTGAACAGCTCTAACCTTTGTGCCTTGGGCTGCCCACTCATAAGGAAGTGAAGAGTTTGGGGTTGATCCAGTGCCTAGCAATTTCGTTCCCTTTACATAGAAAACTCATTGGAAACTTTCACATTTGCTCCCAATAACATTATGAATAGTCAATGTGCAGCCAGATTCTATACAATTACTCTTCAAATTCTTTCCAACTCTTTCCACTGGACTTTCCTCCCAGGTAAATGTTAGAACTGCAAGCTATTGAGAATGCGCCATTTTTTTCCTTATAATTAAGAAAGATTTTTCCTTATAATTCAGAAAGGTTGAAAGATTTACTTGCAGAACTAATAGTTTTAGCTACTTGTACACAGAAAACAGTGATTAAACCACATTCAACCTACCTAAAGTACTATTTTCTTCTGAAGCTGGTTTTGTCTATCCAGAGCTCTTATATGTGAATGCAAAAATTAAAGATGCATGGCTAGAAATGCATGGAATATTACTGAACAGTCAGTATCCAACCATAGATTGGCATTGGTTCACCTTTTCTATTCCTCCCCCCGCTTTTTTTGTCCTCCTGCCTCTTATAAAAAGCTCAGCAAAGACACTTTGAGCAATTGGACATTTAGGAGGCAAAGTCAGGGATAATGTCAGACAGATAAGATGGCCAGAAACCTTTCCCCAAAGCTTCATATGTGTGATAGAGATTGCAAGTGTATTATCAGTTTTAAAGGCCATTATTTCGCATGCAGGCCTTTCTGCTTTTTCTCCATCTTTCAGATAGTGGCATAGTGCAATCCAGCTGGGCAATACCAAGGGATTAGATTTCCTTTCTTTCTGCTCTT
The DNA here is from genome assembly GCA_017656035.1 of Myanophis thanlyinensis. NCBI lineage: Eukaryota > Metazoa > Chordata > Lepidosauria > Squamata > Homalopsidae > Myanophis > Myanophis thanlyinensis. The sequence continues at coordinate 9,951 of JAEANM010028138.1, forward strand.
CTATAAATTATTATTATTAGAGCAGCAGTAGCAATAGCATTTAGGCTTATATAATGCCCTATAGCTCTTTGTAGCACTCTCTGGGTGGTTTACGATTGTTTTCATGTTGCCTTCAACAATGTGGGTCCTCATTTTATCGATCTCGGAAGAACGGGAGGCTGAGTCAGCCTTGAACCCCATCAGAATCGAACTTCAGGCTGTGAGCAGAGTTAGCCTGCAATACTACATTCTAACCACTGCACAGTCTGGAGTTTGATCTTGATGGGGCTCAAGGCTGATTCAGACCAGAGGTGAAATTCAGCCGGTTCGCACCGGTTCTATAGAACCAGTTATTAGAAGAAATCTCCTTTTGTTTTATCCCCACTTTGCAGGTTAATCCTGTAAAGATCATTTTACAGGGTTAATCCTGTAAATAAGGCAGTTGTTTCTATCCTAATCTTTATTGCCTTGCTCACAGAAACTGCCTCT
>JAEANM010028139.1:0-10417 GCA_017656035.1 Myanophis thanlyinensis
CCCTCACCCACTCCCCCCCTCTCTCCCCCCCTCCCCCTCCCTCCCTCTCCCTCTCTCTCTCACTCTCTCTCTCTCTCTCGTATGTGTGTTTGTATCAGTGTCTGTGCCTTTGTCTCTCTCTCTCTCTCGGGGGACTCTTGGGAGGGGGCGGACGGCATTCCTTTGCCTGGCCTCAAAATTGATGCTGGAGAAATCTCCAGTGGAATCTCCTGGGCGATGAATCAGAGTCCGGGTAAAAGAGGGACGCAGCTTCCATGGTTCGAAGCCGAGCTGTATCTGGTTTTGGACTACATTTACGGGAGTTCTCGTTGTCCCTTGACCAACAGCGAACGGAACGGCCTTTCGCGAGTTCTGCTCTTTTCTGGGCTGGGGCACATTTGCACGTGGGTGCGCGCGTTGTGTCCTTGGCCAAGAGTGAAAGCGGTGGGTCAAAACGTGGTTTCTTACAATGCGGCTTTCCGAGAAAACCAAAAGTTCCAAAGTTCGCCTTCCGTTTCTCCCCCGCTGCCCCCGGTAATTAGCGGAAGGGAATACTTGGCAAATCTCTCTTTGAAAACGGGAAGGAGACCACCAGGTTTTCCCAAGGCAGCCGCGCCCAACAGTCCCCCGCTTTACTTGCAAGGTGCTGATCGCGTCCAGACGGCGGTGCCTTGAAAGCACCCAAACCGGTTCCGAGGCTGTGCCGGCCCTGCGGGTCCTGCGGTTGGTCTCCAGCCGAGGCGTGAGGGCTTTGTTGGTTTATCGCCGTGGCCTTAAGGAGCCGCTTTGAGGAAGACAAAGGCCGCGCGTGGCTCTGGGTAGTTGGGTTCCGCGCACTTTGGGGAGCCGACTTCCCAACTGGAGTTCGGGGCGCTTTCCTGGAGCCCCCTCTATTTGTCCTAAGACGCTGCGCTCCCTGGTCACGAGACCCAAGGAGGTCCTTCTTTTCCACCCACATAAACCTCCGTGAAATGGCCACGGGTGTCAACTCCCTCAAAGGTGCTTCTCCACTGGGAAGGCCGCACCAAGTGGTAATTCGACGGGGGCTTTAGGAGGTTCACACGTTTCCTTTAAAACTCCGCGGTTGATTTTCCTCCGAGCTGCCGCTAAAATTCTTCCTACGGCGAAGAGCAACCGCGGTTGGCGAAGAACGGTCCGTTGAAAACGAAGTGGGGGAGAGAATAAATAGGCGGAGCGCCGAAACATTTCCAGAGCCGCCTCTTCAATTCATTCCATGGGTTTCACAACCGAAACCGTCTTTTTGTAGCCATTAAAAACCAGTCGGAACCTCTCAGTTTAAAACCACCAAAAGCGGATCCTTCTCCTGGAAGTTCAGTAAGGCCGGAGTCCTAGGCCGGTTTTGTCTGGCTGTGAAATTTGTTAACTTCGGTGGGGCTTTCATTCAATAGACACAAGTCTGGCCTTAAAGCGCCCGATGGAGGTCTTGGAAATTACGCAGAAAAGAGACCCTCAGCCTGCAGACGCTGGACGTCCGTTTGAAGGAATTATTACCCCTCGATCTAGAAAACCCCACCCGACCTCCCTTGTCTCTCAGGTGATTTTCTCTTGTAACTTTCCGCTGGAGCCAGACAATCACTTTGATCTCATGTAAGGTGGATATGGGGGTGAGCCGAACGTTCGCTTGAATGTCAGAGATAAAGCTGAAAGATGACCCGCCTCATCCTCAGTTTTTGAGCTTGGGAGAAATTTCCAAAATGTAGACGTCCCTTCAAGTAAGAATTGTATCTGCACAACTGTGTCCTAAACTGTAAGGCTAAGTTCTATGACACATTTTTTTCTGACAGAAAACTTTTTTCTTTTATTAAATCATTCAATCATATTTCCAAATAAACGAAATTTGTTTCCGAAAAAGAGGAATCCTACTAAGGAATATTACAATTTTTTGCTTGTAAAAGACTCTTTAGTGGATAAAAACCATTTTCTGGCAAATCTTGGATTCAGATTCAGATTCTGGTAGTGACTGGGTGCTTTAGAACTTGTTGGCATGCTTAAATGAAAAGTGAGGCACCTTGGGGTTCAAATGCCAAGCAGGCAGTATGCCTGTTTTTCTCTAAAACAATATCAACACGTATTGCTAACAAAACAGTTAAAAGTGTTTCAAGCAATTGTCTGTGGACCGCAACTATATTTTGGCTTCCTAGAAAGTTATGCGCTTTTCCAGAGATAGAAAGAAGTGTTCACATAATACATGGTGTTCACAATGGAAACTGAGCTGTTCCGCTCTGCAGGCAAAGAGTCTTTCCCACTGAGGGGTTCAAATCAAGCCCCAAACCTTCCATTTTGCTATTGCACAGAATTGTTCACATTGCCATGAGGTAGCGGAACCAGTGCAAAGTGGATTAAGCTTGGAGTCATCAATGCTAAATAGACCTGCAAGTGAGTGGAGTGGGAAGTGAAGGAGAGTTGTTCCCTTTTTATGCAAGAAAGAAGTCTGGTCTGTTCCTCTGGGCTACCTTCTGAAAGAGAGGCTATAAAAATCCTCAGGATTTGCTTTCTAAGTTAAAGGGAGAGCTTAAGAGAGCTTAAGTATACATAGAAATTGTCTGGAGAACGCAGTCTTTTAAGAAAGAAGCCGAGATTTTCGAACCTACTCAATAATAAGTCCTGCTGTGTTGGGAATGAAATCCAAATGCTTCAGGAAACTGGATTTGCTGGAGTGTAGGTGGGGGAGAGACCTAATTTGCCCCATCAGCAACATATCAATCTCTGAAATGAGCTGGGTTCATTTTGCTAAGGACTGACATTTAAATCTGGTTACAAAAGAGAAACTAGTTAATAGATTTTTTTCTTTCCTGGATGCTTCTGTGACCAGTGACTGGCTTCTGTAATCTAAAACCTGCCACATAGTGATTGCTGTTGAACCTACTAGCCAGAGGGGAAAAAGCCCATCCCACATCCAAGGTCACTGTGTGTAAAGGTGTCCAGTGTCAATTCAAGATGCTCCTTACAATTTTTCTTGTGCAACCTTTCTGAACATGCTGATGTCAGATGGAATGGGTAGCTAAGGTGACAAGACAGCACGGAGGCACCTTTTGCACCTGCCTTGTGTCTTTTAGCAAAGACATTCTGCCACCCTCATCCCAATACCAAATATTTTTGAATTCTATATAAAAGTGGTACTTCAAGACTGAGTATGCAGAATCAGCTGAGTCCAGAAGCTTCTAGCTGGCTTTGCTAAACCAGGACTAAACCCTTTTGTCACAAATTAACCTTACTCTGATCCAAGCATAAGGAGAATGAAGGGATAACTTTATTAAAATCTTAGCAGTAGGATCCCTCCATTGAAAACTTGCTGGGCAGCTAGTAAGGCACTGTTCCCCAGTCTGAGGGGCTTCTCTGGTCTCTTTAGCCCCTCCCCCCATAGTTTTTGAATTTTTCTGTCCTATGGCTTAGTTTCTCTTTTGGATTTGAGCACAGGTGCCTTGCTGGCTTTAGAGAGGTAAATTATCTGACTTGAAGGCAATAGTACTGCATATTGCCACAGGCAAACAGATTAGAACAAAACTCATGGAGGGAACTCTTTATCTCAGCCCACCCAAAATGGGCTTACCTGAATGGCCCTTCTACTGGACAACCAGGCATCTTTTACTTTTGCTGTATCTAAAGTTCAGCTGAACAGACTGAACACAGGGTGGCGCTGCCTGAAGGACAAGCCTTCTGAAGGCTGGGATATGCTAAGCAGCCCTTTCTGGCTCAAGCCCCTAAGTCCCTCTTTCCCTCCTGATTATTTCCGATGGGATTTATTAAGGGCAAGATCAGAGCCAACATGCCTGTATTGATAGAAACTGTTTTACTCTGAAGAAGTTGTCCAGAGCCTGAGAAAGAACAGGCCTCTCCTGGCTCACGGTGCCAAATGCTTGTCTGCTTAGAGAGAGATATAGAAGAGAGGAAGGCAAGCAGCCAGGTTTCCTCTTTTTTGCCACTGTAAAAAGGCCTAAGATACAAGTGACCAGCTTTAAGAGCTCAGTCCTTGCTCCACTGCTGGTGTAAAACACTCTTTTTGATTTGAGGGTAGAGTCAGTAGGAACTGATCTGCTGTCTTGAGTTAACATGCTCAATCCTTATTGAGAAGGAAACTTGTTCTTGTGCTATAAAGGAGAGCTGGAAGCCCACAGCCCACCCCTGTTCCCAATACACTCTGAAGCTGGGAAATTGGCAGCAACAAAGTTAGTTGGTCCTTTCCAGGCTAAGTCAGATTTTTCTTGCCCACAATTCAAGTCAGGAGTTGTCATTGCATTTTACATTTTAATGTTTTCTCAATAGGTGGACAACTCATTCACTATGGTACTTTCTGGTTCTGTTCTTAGCTGGGAGGAGCAAATAGATATCATTTTGTTTCAAAAGATATATGTACCTGCATGTGGGAGGGAAGGAGGAAGAAACGTTCCATGGGGATCTGTTTGAAAGAGTCAGCTCCAGTTAGTGAGACATGATTATATCACAACAGGTCAGGGAAGACCGTATTTACTTCATTCTCGGTAGTCACCTCCCTGACCTTTGGCTAAACATTGAATCTAACTCAGGCTGCATCTCTATAGATGATTGATAAATATTAGAGACATTTGTTACGGGTATCCAGACTTGTGTATAGGTAACTGTACTTACTTACTATGTCTGTCTTTTTCTTCAGGTATTATAGGTATTCCTCTTATTTAGCTGTTTATGGCCTGAAGTGTGCAAAACCATATGCTTGGTTCTGTGCCGGTTATATGTGTTTTATCAAACTAGACAGTGGTTGTGATTTACATTTTAGCTAGTTGGGTATTTACAACCAAATCTAGTTTATTCAGTAAATCATGGTTTATTCCTAAGTATGCAGCTCAATGGATGTTTATTTTTTCTAGCAAATTTTAGAAATTCTATTCTGTCTGAACTGTCTCATCACATACTGGTAGCTTCCTCATTTTCATTAATGCAATTACAACCTCACCCTTATATGCTTTTGTGTCTCTTTTTCATACTGAGGATAAGAACAAAAGTTACCACAAATCCCCTGAAATTTATAGGGCTGTTAAGTATTAGAATTGGCTCCTACTCCAATAATGTTTTACAAGTTTGCACCTTCCCCTATTATACTTAAAAAAAACCTGCACTATACAATTGTCAATTAATATTTAATAAATTGTTCTAAAAGACAAGGACTCAAGGAGTTCATGCTGAACATGTTTGCTGAGACCCTTGTCCTTCCAAAAGTAATGGGATTTCCTTGTGAGCCTCCTGAAGATGACACATGACCTTGTCTAACTGCTTTTGCTAAATTGTATTGTTGAATCCTGGGCCCACTCAGGCAGATATAAAATCCTCATTTTCTTCTGAGCATTATTGGGCACTGACAGGAGTGGAATGGGATGAGCAAAGCTTTGCTCCAATAATTTAGCAATAAGGAGTAAAACCTTAGGAGCTATTGTGGCTGCCTGTCTTATTATTCTTGGACTATTTTGCAGAGTCGATGGGCAGGCTGCTACCCTCCAGCATTGTGACAATGTTAAATTTTGCTGTGGTCAATGATATTTTCTGGCTCCTGAATGGCTTGGATGTTGTGCTATGCCTGAAGAAGGCAACATTAGTCTTGCTAGATCCACATACAGGAAATCTTCTTTTTTGGCTCTTGGGAATCCTGGGAGAAATAACATTTCTTTCCGTGTAGAGACTGGTTGGAAGTGATTTGTAAAGAAAAAAGACTCACCCAAACCTAAACCTGATTTTTGGATTATGAACTGTTGCTGAGATCAGTCTCTTGTGCAAATATAGATAGGCACCTGGGCATAGGTGGGACTGGGTAGGATGGGGAAAGGACTTTCTGACAGTTCTGATATGAAACAAACATATACATGAGAATATCCTTACAATTAAAATATTTCAAAGGGAAAACTAAATTATGGAAGCTATATAACTGTAGCATTAAAATAAATTATATTGGGGGTTTATCTATTTAATATTAGTAACACTAATAGTAATATCAAGAAGCCTCCTGATTTAAATCAATGCACAGAACGTTTTGATCCAAAATTTCATCTCCAAACCTCAACTAAATGCCAGTTTGTTAGTTCTGAACTAATTTTTTTAAATTACCCTAAGATGAAAAAATGCCCCTTTATATGCTGAAAGCTTATGATTGTTGAAGTGTGCAAACAGATTTTATATTTAGAAGAGAGGGGAAAAATAAGCAAAGCATATTTAATTTGAAACAAATGTTTTATTGTACAAATTTATAAATATATTGGATACATATTTATTCCACTTAATCTAAATATGTTCAGAACCATAATTTCTTCAGAAGTTACTTTAAAAAAAAAATACAGATGCTACAAAATTGAATAGTGATGTTGAAAGGTATAGTGAAGTTTGTGGATCTTAAATTATAACTTGCTGAGTTTGCATATTACAATGGTTTAAACATTTTCATAATCCAAGTTTATTTTCAGAAGCCATGCAGGAAGTTTCACAAAACTTTAAATCCACTACAAGAAAATTCATCAGGAAATAAATGGTGAAAGTATGTAAATTACTCTTAAAACAACAGCATTGCAACTAACTATATATCAGTATTTAACTGAATGCATTATTCAAAGTAACCATGGGAATGGCTAAATAATTTACAATAATTTTCCTAAAATCTTTTATAAAATATTAATCCTTTATAAAATATGAACAAGTGAACAGTCTAGCTGCATTAAAGACCAAACCTGGAAATCCGGTAATCAGGTTATTCACCCAGAATTGTGATGTTAAATATCACCACAATATCAATGACCAAAAGCATATTCAGATCTTCACTTCTCAGATATAAAATAGCTCATTAATGAGGTTGGATGAACTTTCTCTAGCCACCCACATAATTAGAAGTAACAATAATGACAATCAGTCAGGAGCAAAAAAGATCTGCCTGAAACCAATCTTATTTTCCCACCAGAAATCTGAACTTCTGAAACTAGCAATACTTCCTATTTTGAGGACCATTCTGGTTACTAAAGGTAAGCAGACAATTACTATTCTACTGCTAGGATCAAAGGGCTAAAATTTTGTTAGAAAATACCTCTGGCAAATCATCCCGTTTAGTTTAAGATTCCCCCCCCCCTCTAAAATTTCACTTCCACATCTTTCCCAACCTCCTTTTCTGAAACGAACACAACGGTTTTCCTGTTAATTTAAGAGCATTTGTTTCATGATTCTTTCAATACTACCCACTAATTCTTTCAAATGAGTCTCGTAGGCATTCATCATTGGGCAAGAGCTCGGTGTAATTACTGCATCAGTTTTTATTTTCCCCTGGCAGAACTCTTTTGAAATGTCAAAAAAAAAAAAAAAAAAAAGAAAAGAATCTCTCTAGATTTCCAGGAAAAGATTCACACGTCCCACAAGTACCATTTGTACAGAGAACTGGGGGGGGGAGAGTTCTCTGCGGAACGACCAAGACTTTTCCAGGGATGGTCCTAATTCCGTTTTAAAATGGAAATGGAATTAATCTCTTACCCTAGTCAGGGGTTCTCCGTAGTTCCGGGGCTGCCAACCAGCCGCGCTTCCTAGGCTGCGTGTGCGCGTATGTGTCTGTGTGTGTGTGTGTCTATCTCCAGATGGCCACAGAAAGGTCGGCAGAGAGGCGAGCTACAGCAGTCTAGCCTAGGTCCATCCTCGGGAGACGGCAGAAGAGCACAAACGCCGCGCCTTTCCCTTCCAGACTCCCGTTCTCGGCGGGGCCCAAAGGCCAAAGTCACCACCTCGTTTTCTGCCTCTTCCGACGGCTGGAAGCGTCCGCAAAACTACTTAAGAAGAGGTGGTGGTGGTGGTGGGGAATGAGGAAGGCCAGCCGAGACTCTTCTTTGGCTTTTCATCCGGATAAAGTCTCCGAGCGAGATTACACGAAGGGGTGTTTTTTGGTTTTGTTCCCCTGTTTTTTTTTTTCTTCCTCTTCGGCCCCGATTGTAAAGGTTACCCGGCTTCGGCAGCCTCGGCGCTTGGCTGGAATTTCGCGGCGGCTCCTTGGGGTTTCGCCGCTTCTGGCTCACTCGTGCCTGACAGTTGCTTCAGGACGTCAGAAATATGTACCTGACGGGCTGGGGAGCGGGGCAGCACCAAGCCCTTGCGTTTCTTTCGCCTCACCGGTGGTGAAACGTCTGGGGTCCGCCAGAGGAAGGTTAAACATAAACCTCCATCTCGGGAGCCCCAAATTTAGGGAGGTCTGCGCGGGTTAAGGCAACCTAATTTTGCGCCTCGGTCTACTCATCCGCGAACAATTCTCGCTTCTGAAGGCAGAGGAAACTGGGGGTTGTTTTTAAAGTCTCTCCTTCTCCCCGATTTTTTTTTTTTCCTTCTCTTCATCTTTCCCCCCCCCTGAATTTCACATTCATAAATAAGGAAGCTGTTTTGGGAAGTGTAAAAAAAAAAAATCCATCCTGGAAGAAGTTAACGCGAACCCCCCCCCCCTTTTTATTTTATTTTATTTTCTTAACTGTTGCCAGGACAGCTTCGTGGACGTGGCCGCGAATTCCCCAGAAGTCAAGTTCGACTCCAGGCGGGCGTTAACAGGATAATACTTTTTTTTTTTTTTCCCCCTTAGTTCTTCTTTAGCGAGGAGGGGTAGATCTGAATCGCCTTCCGTCTCCTCAACGGTCCCTCGTTCAAACCAATTTCCCCTCGTCCGGTTACTCTTCCAAACGGGCGAAACGATAAATGTCCCCCCAAACCTTGACATAACGTTCTACCGTCGCCACGGTTATAAAAAGCCGCATAACCCCAAAACCCATTCAGGCTGAGGGGATTTTTTTTTTTTTTGACCCTCTAGCGCCACCGTAAAATCAAGCACTCTTAAGGCGGGGGGGGGGGGCAAGACTTTCGCTGAGCGGCGGCAGGAATGCTGGTCCTTCTCTGGCAGTTGGGCGGACTAGCGCCCGGGCGCGCGCGGGGCTTCCCCCCCAACGGAAGCGCCGAGGAAGGCGAGAGGAGGAGGAGGAGGAGGAGGAGGAGAAGACGGGGGGGGGAGTTTGCCGAGTCTTCTCCGCCCGACGGAGGGGAAAAGGATTCCTGCTGCACCACCTTAAGCGCGGAGCTGCTGCCGCCGACGCTGAGGGGAAGCTTCAGGGTCTCCGTGGCTGGGGGCGGCGGAGGGAAAGAGGCAGACAGGGTCGGTTATTTCTCCCCCTCCCCCCCCTTACCCAGGATTCCGGGAGGAGAAAGCGCGCTCTCGTGCGGGGGGGGGGGAGGGGAGGGTCGGCCCCGCGCTCAGCGACCGTTAACTCTCCTCAAGGGTAGCGCTTTCGCTCCCCGTCGCCGCTCTTGCGAAGGCGTCGTCTTCACCTGAGCTCCCTTTTCGGTCGGGGCGCGGATCCTTACCGTTTGTCCTCCGCTCCGCCCCACCTTCTAGGCAGCTCTCCTGAACGCCGTTTAAGGGGACCTGCGGCGCCAACGGCGACCGGACGAGCCGGGACGGGACCAGTCACTCGCCCTTCTGCCCCCCCGGACCCTGCGGCTCCCGAAGGGCGCGCCGGACGAAGCGACTTTGCTCCCACGCGGACTGTTTGTTCCCCCGCCCAGAGAGGGAACGGTTGGCCACCCAGCGGCCCTTCGCCTCGGGAAAGGAAGAGGAAAATAAAAATGAAAATAAAAATGAAAATAAAATAAAATAAAATGCGGTCAAGGGGGGCTGACTCCCCTCACCCGCCCTCCCCGCGGGACTTGCGCACCGGCCCACTCCCTGCGTTGCGGGGGAGGGCCATGTGCGTTTGTTTTGAGGCTCCGTCGCCGCCAGGCCGCTCAGAGGAAGAGACTGGCGGGAAGGAAGCGCCTGGAATGGATACCGGGCTGGCGCGGCTCCAGCCCTCCCGCCCTCGCGTCCCGAGTGCCCTCCCGCGGGGCTGCTCGGCTTCACTTCTACAGCTGTAGCCTGGTTTTCTCCCCCCCCCCGTCCCGCCCGCCCCCAATTTCACGAGCTCCCCTCCCGCTAATCCTGCCGCCTCGCTTCTCCTCCCAGCTCCCCCGCCTGCTCCCTTTGGGGTTTGCCTGGGTGCTTGCGTGAACCGCGTTTCAATTTATTCTATATTTATGGGGCTTTAATTCACTGACAGGCGGCTTCCTTCTTTCTCTCCCCGCCGGCCCCCCCCCCCTTCCACCCGCGGTCTTTCTCGCCTTGCGTGGAAAACGGCGGCGGTGCTGGCCCCAGCAAGCAGCAATTTGTCAAATCCTAGCCGGCCGGCCGCCTCGGGAAGGGCTCTTACCCTGTCCGAGCGATCCCGTAAGATAAACGCAGATCCTATTTTGGGCAACTAGGAAGAGAGGAAGGAGGAAGCGGGGTGGTGGTGGTGGGGGGGGGGGGGCGGCAAGGGAGAGAAAGTAGGAGGGGTAGAGAAGGGAGGAAGCGGGGCTGTTGTTATTTTGGATTCCCAAGAATCGGGAGGAGGTAGAGGGAGGGAGGGAGGGAGGG
>JAEANM010028140.1:0-10416 GCA_017656035.1 Myanophis thanlyinensis
TGCATGCATGCAGCTTTTGCACATGCAATGCACATGTGCTGCGTGCAGGCACTCACGCACACATGAGCAATCGTGTGCATGCACAGGAGAGCGCCAAAGACAAGCTGGATTTCCTGCTATAATCACATACGTGCACAGTGGACACCCAAAGACCATCTGGGTCTCTGCAATCATGCATGTGTGCATGTGCAATCATATGTGCATGCTCAGCAGGAGGTAAGTTGGCTGACAGCTTGTGTGCCCAGCAAGATGGCTCTGCTTGCGCACCTGTACCATAGGTTTGACATCACGGCTCTAGGGAAAAAAATTAAATTCAGACATTTCACTTGGTAGGTTAAAGAAATTGAATCAAATAAAAGAATAACATTTAAGAAATGCAACATTGCTGTCAGGAAACAAGCATCAAATGTACAGATATGGAGTGAGGAATAGCAAGCTTGGTAATAGTACTTATGAAAAAGTCCTTGGTTTATTACTGGATAGCAATTGATTGGAAAATACTGTTAAATGTGTCAAAAGTTAAAGGCATATATTAAAAAAACTGGATACACAGAACTTTTTAATGGCAATTTTCTTAAATATAATTACAACAGTAAAAACTGATAATTGAAAAAATTAAAGAACCAAAAGAAAGAATTGAAGAAAGAAAAAGGAAAAAAAAGAAATAGAAATATTCTATTCTATTCTAAATATGATAAAGAAAAAGAAAAATATACAAATAAGTGACTTCCTGTCTTCATCGGAAGTATAAACAATTTTAGAAACTTATCATCTCTTAAAATACAACAAATGATCTCTTTTTCCCATGGCCCATTTCTTTTTTTATAAACCTAAAAGCCTTCTTATTTTAATCCTGATATCGCCAAAAGGTCCATCAAGGTTTACCAGAGTTAACAATTTATCTATTTTAACTTTAATCAAATATATATCAATTTTATATTCCTTCCTTTAATTTCTACCAATCGTAATCTTTCATGAAATAATGCTTTCTTTTCATTTTTATATTTGTCTCTTCTCACAAAATACTTCAAAAATTTTAATATCTTTTTTTGTAAATCCTGCAAAGGAAATTTTTCCAGCTCATAGTCTTAGTTCTTGTTGTATGCTTATTCATTTTAATTATTAAGATATAAGCTAATTTCTTTGTGTGTGGTGTCTACTGTAACATCTTTTTACATGTAATTTTAAAATCCATTTTCAAGTCAGCCTTGATCTTGTCAAGTAGAAATTGTTCCTGTTCCATAGCAAATTTTAGACACAGTATATCAATAGAGGCAGACATTCTTAAAAATAATTTCTTGGTCTTTTGTTCAAAAATATCAGTATGTTCAATGTTAAAATATTGTGCTTCATTCTGTAATTGTAAGTCAAGTTTAAGTATTTTTCTCCTTTAATTATAATCTTTAGTTTCTTCTAAGTTTCTTCTATTTTTTAATACAAAACAAAAGCATTTTCCCACAGGAAGGATTGTTCATAATTAATCCCAAAACGTTATTTCAGGTTTTTTTCCAGACTCTTAATCTGTTTTAACTTTTTAAAACCAAAGTTTTAATCACCCCTTTCCTGTTTATTTAAAAAAAATTCTTGTAGTTAAAACTTCTTTTGCTAAGGATTGAAGAAAACTTACAGCACCTGGTGCTATAAAACATATCAATCTATAAGTTCCCAATAGTTGAAAATCAGCTAATTAGCCATTTCTGAAAGTGACTTGAAAAGGAAGTATCTTTTCAAAGGTACTGACCATGGTTGAACTTAGTATCTTTTCAAAGGTACTGACCATGGTTTTAGCAAGATGGCTATTCTGTTGTCTCCAAAAACTCTAAACTTTCTGGGGTCCACTTTCTTGCAATCTCCATATGAGGAACAGCTGTCTAAAGTTCACATACTTATGGAGGATCTCAAGTCTTCTCCTTGTTTGGAGAGGAATTATCAAAGAGTCAGTCTACTCACTAGCTCTTCATTCTGCCAAAGTCATCAGTTCCACTTTTTGTGGCGCCATCTTCAGTCCACCATTTCGTCTCTGGAATGCTTAACAGAAGCATATTTTCCAAGGAAGCTATTGCTTCATTCTATTTCAGTGAGATCCTGCTTCTAATACTGCATCCAGTACTAGATATTACCCTTTAAAAAATGAATCAGAGAAATAGGATCAGGATCAGAATACATAGGCAACTAATATGATTAAATTCTAGAAATTAAAGGGATATGAAAGCATCATTAGCTACCTGAAAGAAGGTCACTTAAGAAGAAGATCAAGTCATGCTCTCGAATGTTCCAGAATATAGATAAAGGAGTAATAGTAATAGCAATAGTAACAGCATTTAGACTTACATACCAATTCTGCATTGTGAGGAGCAGAGAATCCAATGATTGGGTATTTCCCTCTGTTCTGATCACATAACTGAGTCGATCGAATAAAAGGCTTGCCTCACTGGCTTCCTGTGTTTTTGACTCAGTTTCTGATCAAGAACTGTTTGCTGGGCACCTAACAATCATTGGATTCTCTACATTGATAGCCTTTCTATTTGATTCTACACAGTAAGGTTGGCTTTACTATTTTCAGGGAGACTATTATAGGGTGCGCATTTCCCCTCAAGAGGGGAGGGCGCCCCGCGCCAGTCAGCTGGAGTCCCAGCAAAGGACTCTCATGTGCTTAACTGCCAAATCACATTGTACAGTTTTTGTACATTCTGGCACTGTTGTTGCCACTGAAGGTGATTGTTTCTTTTGCCCACATCACTTTTGTGAGGGCAATACAGTGACATCGGCTTTGTGGCGAGGTTTTGTCCTCAGCCTCTGTCTTCCCCTGACTGCTTGTATACTCCCACTACACGAGAGACAGGCTCCAGCACGTTGGGTGAAAGCATAATTTCTTCCACCTTCCTCAAAGTGTTCCTGCTTTGATTTCCTCTGGGACTAGAAGGGCTGCCTTGCCTAATAGCAGGAGCGCTTTGGCAATTTTTCTCCAATACTTTGATCGCTGCACAAGAGACAGGCTACAATGTGTTAGCTGAAGGCATTAAATTCTCTGCTTTTCACAAAGCATTCCTGCTTTGACTTCCTCATGGACAAGAAGAACTGCCTTGCCTGACAGCAGCAGCGCTTTGACATTTTTTCCCCTCTGTTACAGGAAGGTTTTTACTATTGGCGCCATTTCAAAGACAGCTTGGCCGCCATTAAAGAACCTTGGTGGATGTTAAAAAAGGTGTGAGAGTGCTCGGTGGAGGAGGTGGGGATTTCTCTCCGCTCACACTCTTACCTCACTGTTTCTGGGCAAACTGATTGTTTGTTTGAGGCTGGTCTAGCATTTTACTTCATTTGCTCCACTGTCAACACTGCCTTATCAACCAGCCTCATCTGGTGTAGTACTTGTTGGGGTAGAGTTCCATCCTCTGGCCAAAGAGGTAATTGCATGCAATTCCTCAATTCTGGCTCAGTGGGTCCATAGGCATATAACCTTTACCGGGTTGCCTCTTTCCTCTTTACCTTAACTTGTCAGCACTCGTAGCTGATATTGGCAGATAATAATCAACCTTTGGAGGCATCAAGGGAGGAAATGATTTTCAGCCCTCTCTCATCTAGCCATAGACCCAGGGCCAAACAGGGTTTATCCCAATCTGCCTCCAGAGTGGCTTCAAAGAAAATTAAAGCAAAAGCCTTGCATAAGATCTCTTCCAGGTCTGAGGAGATGGCTGCCTCCAGGTTCCAGAGGGCAATAGAAAAAGAATTTTAAAAAGCTGAAAAGAAAAAATCAGCCTCTGAGAGGGTTCTTGCCAGCACCTCCTTCCATCAATCGCCTCTGAAGCTCGCACAGACTTCCCTCTCCCCTGACCATTGGGAAGCTTCCCTTTCCCCTTCCCCTTCCCCTTCTGCGCCTCCTTCTGCATCTTTCACACCTACGGCTGCAGGCTTATGAGGCAGGGATGAGTTACTGGAGGTGGTTTCTGACCTAAAATCTTCATAAGTCGCTGCAATTACCCAAGGATTTGAGGTCCTCCAGCAGACCCAATCTCATGGGTCTGTCATTCAACCCTACTTACCTTGTGAATACAGTGCTCAGGATCAACAGGAGGAAGAGTTATGGCAGACTCAGTCCCAGAATTCTTCCAATCACAGCTGGGACTTGGAGGCCGAGAACAGAGAACTCAGGGAAGGCGAGCTATCTGAGGACTAAGGTCCTCTTCCAGATGTTTCTCCCATAACTGGCCTTTTTCCACCAGGCCTTTTTCGTTCCTTGCTATGCAAGGCAAAAATGACTGCGGACTTGGAGGATCATCCCTCCCCTATGGAGGTAACACCAGCCCCACCATGTGCCAGGAATCCTCTTTTCTCCACCCCAGTCACATGCAGCGACAAGGTTCCCACATATCAAGTGGTGTTGGATAACATTTGAGCTCAAGCCCAGAGCTCAAACGTCATCTACCACCAATGATCGGAAGTTCTGTCTTCCAGGTCAGGAATTATCGGACTTGCTTTAACTGCCCTTGGTGGAGGACTCAGTGGCTTCTCTTGTATCCACAACTGTAGTCTCTGGGGACTCTGTGGAGGCCTTAAAACCAGAAGTTAGAGGTGATGATGCGGTATTCACATCAGCCATCTGCTTGGGCAGTTAAAATGACTTCTGCGGCCACGTTTTTAATCGTACCACCTTAATGTGGCTTCACCAACTTCAGGAACGCCTACCTGCAGGGGGCATCCGGCTGCATCAAGATATCAGCAAAATTATAGCGGTTATTCAGTTCTCCACTGATGCTACACTGGACTCAATCCACTTTGCTGCCAGAGCCATGGGATCTTCAGTGGCGGTGAGGAGACTCTTCTGCCTCTGACATTGGCAAGCGGATGCATGAGCTAAATGGTGTCTAGCTTCAGCGCTGCTTCAGGGAGACGGGCTTTTTGGGAACATCATAGATCCTCTTTTAGTTGAGAACAAAGATAAATTGAAAATCTTACCTTCCCAGACCAAGAGTCTTGGCTGCAGATATTCTCCTTTCCAATGGGCTCCCTCTTTTTGGCCTCTGCCTCCTCCTGCATCCTCTTTCCAACAGAGGTCCTTTGCCTGTCAATCTGAACAGCCCAAGACTACAGGGAAAGGTACAAACCCCTTCTGCAGTTTAGGCATCCCTTTTGAGGCACTGGAGGTCACCCCTTCAGACGCCGCAAGTAGTTCTGTCGCAGAACTGCCCATCATTGTCTGCCTTCAGTGGTTTGCTGACAGATGGGAGGAGATTGTTTGGTGGGTCCTTAATACAATCAGATATGGACTGGCTTTTGAGTTCCTCTCCACCCCTCTGTGGTCCATTGTGCCTTGCCCTGTCAGTCAGGATCCTGCTATGCAGTTACTCATGCAGGAGGCCATACAGCACTTGTTAGACATCAGGGCAATAGAACCAGTTCTCATCCAGGAGACGGGCTCTAAGTTTTATTCCAGATTATTTCTCGTTCCAAAGGCTTCGGGGGGGGGGGGCTGTAGAGCAATTCTTGATCTAAAATAATTCAATGTGCATATTGAATATAAATGTTTTAAGATGCACTCGCTCCAGTCCATTTTGGACTCCGTCAGGAAGGGTAACATCCTGGCTTCAATTGACCTGTCTGAAGCTTATCTTCATGTTCCCATTCTTCTATCGCATAGGCGATTTCTACGATTTGCATACAGTGGCAGACATTTTCAATACATTGCTTTACCATTTGGCCTGTCCTCAGCTCCCAGAGTCTTCACCAAGGTCCTAACAGCATTACTGGCTCATCTCTGTTCTATTCCCATTCAGATACAGAGCTATTCAGATGACATCCTCATACAGTCAGGCTCCCACATCCAGGCTCGAGAGGATGTTTGAGTAATTATCGACACCCTACAACACCATGGGTTCTTAGTCAATGTTACAAAGAGCCAGTTGTCATCCTCCACACGATTACAACATTTGGACGCCATCATTGACACATAGGTTTTTCTATCAGAAGATAGGCTGAATAGTATCCAGGACCTTTCTCTTCGAGTCCAGCATTAGGGAAACTCATATCTTGTATAGCCATTGCTCCTTGGGCCAAGATACACTCCCAGCCTCTTCAATGGTTTCTGCTTCCAGTGTAGAGGGAGGGATGCAGTAACTCCCTCTCCAAGGTCCGGGTTCCAATAAAGGTCATAGAGTCCCTCCACTGGTAGAGATTGGAGGCCGTGCATAAAGGCTGTTCCCTTCGGACTCAAGCCACCGTTATCGTCACCACAGACGCCAGCCTGTTTGGTTGGGGGGCTCACTCAGGTTCCCTCATCATTCAGGGACAGTGGTCCACGGATGAGCGGCAGTATCCCATCAATTGGATGGAATTGAGAGCAACTCACGTCACCCTCCTCAAGTTTGTCAACATTGTTTGAGGGCAGCATGTGCTAATATTGACCAACAATATGACCATAAAGGCACATATAAACTGACAGGGAGGCATCTGATTGCATTCACTCATGGCTGAGGCCTGGGAGCTATGCATTTGGGTGGAGGAACATTTGATTTACCTTTGCGCTCAGCACATTTCTGGGACCCTGAACATTCAGGCTGATTGGTTGAGTTGTTCCCAAATAAATCATGCAGAATGGCAGCTCAATCTCTTAGTCTTCAAGATGTTAACATCTCGCTTTGGTCTACCTCTCGTGGATCTGTTTGCTTCTCCCGACAACACACAACTTCTGAGGTTTTTCACCTGATATTTCCACCCACAAGTGGAAGGGATGGACTTACTATGCACCCATTGGCCCCTGGGGGAGTTGTATGCATTCCCACCTCTCTCCCTCATTCCTTCTCTTCTCAGAAAACTTCTAGTGGAAGAAGCTGAGATTGTCCTCGTAGCCCCTTATTGGCCCAGGAGGCTGTGTTTTGCAGATTTGGTCTCCCTCTCAGTCACTTGCCATTGGCGTCTTCCTCTGGATCATCTCTCTCTCCAGCAGGGGACTCTGGTACATCCCAACCCGGGATGGTTCCTGTTAACCGCATGGAGTTGACCAGCAAGACTTGAGAGGATCAAATATATTGGAAAGAATCATTAAGACCATTCAGGTGTCCAGGAGGCCATCCACCAATCGCATTTATGATGCTACTTGGACAGCCTTTTCCATCTGGTGCCTTAAGGCTCATGTGGACCCTTCTACAGCACTGTTTCTTCAGATCCTAGAATTTTGGGAAGAAGGACTGGAGCCGGGTCTTTCTTCAAACACCCTTCACAGACAGGTTGCCGCTCTCTCCACGGTCCTTCACAAGGGTCGAGGAAGGTCCCTTTCCATTCATCATATGATCTGGAGTTTTTTGAAAGGGGCTGTGAATCTCCGGCCCCCAGTTATTCACAGGTTTCCCACATGGGATTTAGTTAGGGTTCTCAAAGCCCTCGTAATAGGTCCCTTCAAACCTCTACGTACGTCTACTTTGCATTTCCTCTCCCTGAAGGTTGCCTTTCTTGTTGCGATCACTTTGGCTCAGCAAATCTTGGAGTTGGCTGCCTTATCGGTCAGGGAGGATTTATGCATTTTCCATCCAAATCTGGTCGTCCTCAGACTGGACCCAACCTTCCTGCCCAAGGCCAATAAAGTCGCAGGAGCTATTGCTTCCGGACTTCTGTCCAAATCCTGGGCACCCCAGGGAGAGGGAATGGCATACTTTGGACATTCGTAGAGCTCTTTGAATATATGTTAAAAGGACTTCTGCCTTTCAACGCACAGAGGCCCTGTTTGTCAATTTTTACCCCGCTTCTTTGTGTTCCAAGGCCTCTTCTTCCGTTATAGAGTTGGATCAGGGCTTGCATTGTTAAAGCTTATGAGGCCCAGGGTTTACCACTTTCTGGCCATATTATGGCCCATTCAACCAGGAGTGCTGCCACTATAGTGGCTTGGGTGACACAATCTTCTATTGAAGAAATCTGCAAGGCAGCCACCTGGTCCTCTCCTTACTCATTTATATGTCATTATAAATGGGGTATTTTTTGGTCTGATGCAGCCTTTGGGCGCAGGGTCCTACAATAGGTCCACCTCGTGCAGGATTTTTGATGACATTTATCAGACCCATCCTGGGACAGCTAGCTTGGTAGGTCCCAATCATTGGATTCTCTGCTCCTCCACAATGGGGAAAGGATGTTGGTCTTACCTGATAAGTTCCTTCTCATTGTGAGGAGCAGAGAATCCAAAACCCTCCCATGTCAATTCGGTTTCTACTGAGGAGGAGATAGAATTATCTTTACAGGAGTTACAGCCGTCGATCAAGTCCCTTTGCTGAAAACACTGGACAGCCAGACAGTGAGGCAAGCCTTTTATTCTATCGACTCAGTCATGTGATCAGAACACAGGGAATTACCCAATCATTGGATTCTCTACTCCTCACAATGAGAAGGAACGTATCAGGTAAGACCAACCACCTATCACAGTGCTTAACAATCCTCTCTGAGCAGTTTACAGAGTCAGTATATTGCTTCCAATAGTCTGAGTCCTCATTTTATTGACCTTGGAAGGATGGAAGACTGAGTCAACCGTGAGCTGTTGAGAATTGAATTGCTGGCAGCCAGCATAATTAGCCTGCAGTATTGCATTCTAATCACTGAGCCACCATGGTTCTTTTAGTTGATGACTAATCTATTTAGTCATCTTACCCCTTGCACTTTGTGGAATTTTGTGACCTGACAATGGAAAGCAACATTTTCTTTCAGTTTAGGTTATACTGAAAGATGTCAATGAAGGCCTCTACTACTGAAACACAAACTGCCCAGAGACATGTTCTGTGAGATTGGTGATTATATAACTATGATTGAAATAAATAAGCACCATTTTCTAGTTTTATTGATAGAGGGATGCAGGAAGAATCAGCCCATATGTTACAGCTGAATGTTAGAAATTTCATGCCCTTACATTTAAAAAATCCAAAGTTGCTGGTTTTCTGCAATATGCTGCTACATTACTGTCCTTTGTGTCCATACAAAATCAGTGTTTGGCTTTTTAAGGCAAAAGGCCAACATTTAAATAAAATAAGTAGTAACAGTGCATATCCATGATCTCTGGAATATTTATATATTTGTAAGATTTTAAAAATCAATGGCTTGGTAATGGTTTTAAATATAAGATTTTCTCCATTGTGGGAGGAAGCATAGACTCCAAATTGACTGGGATTCGTCAGCAGCGATCACGTGATGAGTCGATGTAACTAAAAGCTGTCGCCTTTCCTGGATTACTCCAGCGTTTTCATCGACTCAGCTCGCTGATCACGATTTGCCAGAATCACCAGTCAATTTAGAGTTTCCTTTCTTCTCAGTTGCAAGGTATTTTCTCACAACAGTACGATTTAATTATCTTTATAAAGGAGGCAATTTACTTTAGCTGCGGAGCGGCCTCTTGGCCCTCCCCCTTCTTCCCCCTCCAACCGCCCATAGAGCGGAGCAGCCTTTCCAACCGGCAGCCAATTCACATCCGTGAAGGCTAAATAATTACTTTTCATTTTGGCAGCTAGCTCGCAGCGTTTTTTTCATTTGAATCCGGTTTTTCCCTCTCTAACGCTGTTCTTTCGGCCTTTTCGGCCTTTAAACTTACCACCTCCGCTTTTCTCGCTGCTGCCGCCGGCTTATCGGAGGCTGCGGTTCTTATCTCAGCCGGTGCCGATCCTCACGACCTCGCTTCCTCCTTCCTTCCTTTTGATCATCGTGGCAAAGTTTTCAAGTACCTCAGTTGACTCTGTTGCTTCTTTTTTTGAGCTGCGTGGAGCTGCGCAATTTTCCTTTTTGCCCTCATCAGAAAGAGCGTGAACAGGCGCCATCTTGTCTTCCCGACTTGGAAACGGTGCGAAAGCTCTGCGCCACTTAAATTTTTTTTGCCTTTTTTATTTATTTATTTTTCCTGCCTTTTTGCTTTAGTTGAAGGCCCGCTCCAGTCCGATGCCAAGACAAACCCCTTTGTGTACATAGTTGAATTTTACACTTATATATATTAACAACAACAAAAGTTTTTACCTTCCTGTAGTCTCTAGCGCCCCCCAGTGCTAGCTCACCAACTGTAAAAAAAAAAAAATCAATTACAGAAACATTAGAATAGAATTGTCCCCTACGTGTCCGTACCTCTCTAACTATCACTACGGACGCAAGCCTGATGGGCTGGGGGGCACACATGGGGGCAGACATGGTCCAAGGACAGTGGTCCACTTCAGAACAACTGCTACCCATCAATCTCCTAGAGCTTCGTGCTATCAGGCTGGCCTTGCTCCCCTTTGAAAGGTCCATCCGAGGAGAAGCCGTCCTTATTATTCAACATATCTTCTAATTGCACAGAAATTCAAATTGTAGTAAATAGGATAGCACTTATAAGTAGTTCATAAGATAGGGAGAAAGGACGTTGGTCTTACCTGATACGTTCCTTCTCATTGTGGGAAGCATAGACTCCAAATACCCACCCTCATT
>JAEANM010028141.1:0-10416 GCA_017656035.1 Myanophis thanlyinensis
AGAATTTTTATTTATTTTTTATTTTTATTTTTGTCAAAAAGACGCAGTCTTACCTTTTAAGAAGTTTGCAGGAGAGAGAACGACGGAACGGTTCAAAATAAAATCGAGGCTGGGAAAAGAGAGAGAGAGAAAGAGAGAAAAAAATGAAGGCCTCGAAAGAGGTGGAGGATTTCGGGCCCATTTGGGAACTTGAGGTTGACATTTCCAGGTGCAGTTGGACAAAGCAGCTGGACTCGGATGTCAGAGGGGGTGGATGGACAGCTGCCCTCGGAAAGCTGCGATACCGGGTGGAAGAAGGGGGGGCTGTTTGCAACCCTTGGATAAATAGTTTGGGGTGGGGGAGAACTGATTACAGCGGGGGGGGGACATGTAACCTTATTTTTATGACTACCAGCGGTGGAATTCATTTTTTTTTTAATAAACATTTTTTATTTTTTTACTTGATAAAACTATCACATCATCTATCCGTTGGAGTGAGTAAAAATATAATCTTATATCATCCACGTTTGCCTTTTCACAATATATCATAACCGTAAAATCATAGCTTAATACATCATATCATACCTCCTATCGTACTATGTTATATATTCTTTTTCAGTAGTCTATACCCCTTTACATTCTCTTAAACTCTAAAAATTTAAAAAAAGAAAAGAAATCTTACTTCTTGTTTTTATTACCAAGCCATTGATAAAAAGGCTTCCCATTTCTTATTGTATTCCTCTGTATCTTTTTCTCTTATTTCCATAGCCAATCTATCCATTTCTGCACACTCCAACATTTTTTTAATCACTTTCCTCTTCTTCCAGTTTCCAATTAGGAGCAAATGTTATTCTCGCTGCTGTTAACACGTGTAATATCAAACAAACCTTTTCTTGACTATAACTCTTTTGTATTATGCCCAATTTAAAAAAAAAAAATCTGGTTTCAGATCTGTATGTAATTTAGTCATTTTTTTTCCTAGCCATGTACGTATCTTCGTCCAAAATTTCCTTGCCGTGGGGCAGTTCCACCACATATGGTAGTAAGACCCAGGCGTTTGATGACATTTCCAGCATTTTGCTGATTTAATTCAATTTTTTTTTAACTACCAGTTCTGTGGGCGTGGCTTGGTGGATTAACCCTGTAAAGTGGGGGAAAAGAGGGTTAGGGTTAGGGAATGCCTATGCTGCAGCCAAGGCAGGTGAGGCTAGATAAGGAGAGACAGGTAGGGAAGGGGTGGGCGGGGCCAGCCAGCGGTGTGATTTTTCCCCATTCTCCGAACTGCGCATAATCACCACTGTGCATAATCTATCGCACCTGCTGAATTTCACCTCTGGTTACTGCTATGATTTTGATCGAATAAGACGATGACGGAACAACGGAACGAGGGAATAACAGAAGAGCAGGAAAAGAATACAATTGGAAGGCACTTTTTAGTCCAACCCCTTGGCCGCCCCCTATTCTATTTCAGACAAACGGTGAAACAATTTCTTCTTAAAAACCTCCAGTTTTGGAAGCACCCACAACTTCTGGTGGCAAGTTGTTCCACTGGTTAAAAGTTCATCGATAGGAAACTTCTCCTTTACTTCTAGGTGGCTTGATGAGTTTCCACCCATTGTTCCTTCTCCTGCTTGCATCTCAGCAGTTAATCTTTCTACTTCAAATATCATCCCCTCTACAAAGTTCTCTCTTACTTTGTCTCCAGCTCCATCCAACCATCTATGAATTTTATTTTATTTTTTTAACTCTCCTTCAGTGCAGAAGACCTCCAGGGCTGAATCGGTGGGTTCAGAATAACAGGGTTGGAAGGGGCCTTGGAGCTCATCTAATCCAACCCCCTGCTCAAGGAGGAAAGCCTATACCCGTGATGGCGAACCTATGGCGCGGGTGCCACAGGTGGCACACAGAGCCATCTTGCTGGGTGCACAAGCTCCAGCTGAGCATGCACGTGCGCATGCGATTGCGCATGCACACAGGCGCGATCGTAGAGACCCAGCTGGTCTTTGGGACTCCGCTTCGGAGCTCATGCGATTGCTCATGTGCGGGTGAGTGCCTGCGTGCAGCGCGCCTGCATTGCACGTGCAAAAGCTGCATGCATGCGCCGATGGTGTGGCTGCACTTGCGGCACACGTAGAGGACATGCGGATGGCACGCACAAAGTGCATACTTTTCGGCACTCGGTAAGTAAAAGGTTTGCCACCACTGCCCTGGATCATTTCAGACCAATGGTGCTCCAATCTCTTTCTTCATTACAGCGAGATTTCTCGCTATAGTACCTGCTGTTAAGTTGTCCTGCCCTCTTTGTTTTCCTTTCATCACCACTGTTTCTCAGGCTTGGCTACTTTAAGATGTTTGGACTTCAATTCCCAGAATTCCCCAGCCAGCTGTGCGGATTGGAGTCCCAGTGATCTTAAAGTGCCCAAGCTTTGCAAAACGCTGCATAGCCATC
This sequence comes from Myanophis thanlyinensis, assembly GCA_017656035.1. Classification (NCBI taxonomy): domain Eukaryota; kingdom Metazoa; phylum Chordata; class Lepidosauria; order Squamata; family Homalopsidae; genus Myanophis; species Myanophis thanlyinensis. The sequence goes on from JAEANM010028141.1 coordinate 2,429, forward strand.
TAGGATCTTTATCAGATCCGAAGGATCTCCCAGTTGCGACCCTTTCTGGATCGGGGCGCTCTTTGCACAATCACTTCCACTCTCGTTATCTCTCGCTTAGACTACGGTAATGCTCTCTACATGGGGCTCCCCTTGAAGAGCATCCGGAGGCTGCAGTTGGTGCAGAGTGCGGCCACACGGGTGTATTGGGGGCTCCTCGGAGCTCCCATATTACACCTCTCTTGCACGAGCTGCACTGGCTCCCTGTGGCCTTCCAGGTGCGATTCAAGGTGTTGGTTCTCACCTTTAAAGCGCTCCATGGCTTGGGACCCGGGTACTTATGGGACCGCCTGTTGCCACCGTTAGCCTCCCACCGACCCGTGCGTTCCCACAGGGCGGGCCTCCTCGGGGTCCCATTGCCAGGACGATGTCGCCTAGCAGCCCCAAGGGTTTGAGCCTTCTCTGTGGGGGCACCCTCCCTTTGGAACGAACTGCCCCCGGAGATCCGGACCATCACGGACCTACGGATCTTCCGGCGCGCACTAAAACCTTTTTTGTTTCAGCAAGCCGGTCTGGCCTAGTACGGTCGGTTGGGGTTTTAAATTGGTTTTTAATTGGTTTTTAATTGGTTTTATTGGCTGGTCATTTTAAATTGTTATTTTCAATATTTCCAAAGTTGGTTTTTAATTGGCCACTTTAATTTAATTTATTTTTAACTGTATTTTAATTGTTATATTTTGTGTTTTAAATGGCCCCAAGTCCTTCGGGAGAGGGGGCGGTATAGAAATGTTGTTATTAAATTAAATTAAATTAAATTAAATCTTTAACCAATGCTTCCTTGATTGCGATAAACCCACATTGGATGAAAAGCTCTGTAGATACTGCCCATCTGTTGGCCAACTCCATTCTTCTAACCATGCTGTCCTTCCATGCTCCCAATCCGTGGGTGCACCCCTCTCTTTTTATCCGGATTCAACTTCTCCCTCCATGCAATGTCCTCCAAGAAGTTCACCCCACCCACCCACCCACAGAAGACTTTCCACCCTGCTAGGACAGAAATCCTCTTCCCACCAACGTGTCCTTCTCTCAGAGGTAAACTTCCGTCAAGTCCTCTGATGGAGGCATGGATGGATAAAAACCTATCATCTCTAGCTTTGTTTTTTGGTTTTTTCCCCAACCCAACTTGGTAGGGTTGTATGGGAATAGCTCCACAGTGGAACACGGGTTCAAGTTTTTGGATCTCTTCCTTTCCAGATCTTCCTGGGGAAAAAAACTCAAGCCGTCCAACTGAAAGAATTTCATACTTACTCACCGGAGGTATGTCGCTCTGGTGTCCCCAGCAAGATCTGCGGGCTTTGATGGAGATGGCCCCTTTCTTTATATCCGTCCTTCCAAAATAGCATCAGCTGCTCCCCCACCCCACCCCTCCAGCCTCCCCCTCCCCTTCCCTGCAGGCTGTTTCATCTGTGAGTGACATGTTGACAAGGAAGCCGCGAGATGGTCCCACAGCGGGCCATCTCTGACCATGAATGGTGCTGCTCTTCAGCTCCTCATCGGCTGCCTTGTTCCTCCGCCTTCCTGCATCCTTTGATGCTGCAAGGATAAATGCATTCCAGAGGATGGGGTGAGGGGGAGACCCACAGAAACACAGACACACACAAACACAACTTGCAGGGCGCCAATGGTGGAGGTGGCAGCTGATAAGCAAGCAGAAGTTTCTGTCGGAAGAGCCTGCACAGATGGCAAGCTGGAAGGAAGTTTGCAAGGAGGATAATTATAAAATCCTGAAACTTTACTTCCCCATTCTGTATTAAAGATTCTTGGGCACAAATCAAGGTGCGGGGAAGGATTTTGGGGCCAAATATATAAGAGGTGTGGACTTCAACTCCCAGAATTCCCCAGCCAGCCAGCCAGCCAGCCACCCTCTTTCAAACTTCGGGAAGTTAAAGTCGGCCAGTTGGAGAAATGCAGATTTAGAAGGAATCGAAACACACGGGCTGTGAAAAAGCAATATATGCTTGTTTGAGTATCTACTGAGTTGGTGAACGTGGTTTGGAAGTTTGGGGTCATTTTGACGGCTGCCGCATCCTTAATATTGGGCTGTTTTTGAATCTCATTGACCACTTGAGGTGTTCCAAGAAAGGCAGTGAGAGAAACAGTCAGAAAAATCGAATTAGTAAACACAATTTAGGAACTTTAAGAGGGGTGGACTTCAACTCCCAGAATTCCCCAGCCAGCACAATTCTGAGTGTTGAAGTCCATCCCTCTTAAAGTTCCTAAATTTAAAGAAACATCAAATCAGAATGATATTCCTCCCTTCCCTTGTTTGTTAGAGTCTGGAGTTTCAGAGATAGAACAGAGTGGGTGGTAGTTAATTATGGTTTTAATTGTCTTTTCGTTTGCTTGGTGCCCCTGGAGAAGATCAAATTATTGTCAATCAAGATGGTTTTACAAGCTGATGTCTGGATTTAGAATTCATTTATTTATGGGCTTATTTGGATCTTTAAAAAAAAAAGATCCAGCTCTGTGAGCACAGGCGGGAATCCAGGGATGTCCAATGGGGTGCTGGTGTCAAAACAAAAATCAAAACGGCAGCAACAAGCAGTTTCTTTTAGCAGATTAACGGAAGGGACCTTGTAGGTTATCTAGTCCAACCCACTGCCATCTTACACCACCTTTTTAAAAACATGCACTTGAGGACATATACAGCAAATCTAAATATCATTACTATTTACTACCAGTAGTAACCACTACTTACTACCAGTAGTAACTACTTACTACTACTACTCATAGCTTTTTCAGTCAACTGTGGAATTTCCTTAAGCAATTTCTTTCTACTCATTTACTCACGAGTAGGAGCTGTTTGACCCTCACAAAAGGGGGTTTGTTGGGAGCGGGGCCTTAGGCAGGGGATTTATGATGCATTTTTCCACCTGCAAGTTTTTCACCCCCCCAAATGAGATGCCAGTAAGAAACTTGGGGCTGGCTGTAGTCAACCAGATGACCTCACCCTATTCTCCAACTTTAACCTCGGGGCTGGCTGTGGTTAACCAGTTGGCATCACCCTCTTTCTGTCTTTCACCTTCAGGTTGGTTATGCTCAACCAGTTGGTTTCATCTTCCCATTTCTGATCTTGGGGTCAACCAGTTGGCCTCACTCTCTTCTCTGTCTTTGACCTTGGGGATGGCTGTGGCCAACCAGTTGATCTTACCCTCTTCCCAACTCTACTCTCAGGGCTGGCTGTGGTCTACCTTTTGGCCTCACTCTGTTCCCCATCTCCAACCTTGAGGTTGGCTGGGGTCAATCACTTGGTTTCACCCTCTTCCTATCTTTGACCTTGGGGCCAGCTGTGATCAACCAATTGGCTTCACCCTAGTCTCCATCTTTGACCTGGGATCTGGCTATGGTCAACCGATTGACCCTACTCTCTTCCCCACTTCTGACCTTGGATCTGTCTGTGGTCAATCAGATGACTTCCCCATCTTTGATCTTGAAACTGATTAGGATCCACCGGTTGACCTTGCTCTCTTCCCCATCTCCAACTTTGAGGTTGGCTGAGATCAACCAGTTGACCTCACTCTGTTGCCCATGGGGCTGGCTGACTAAGGTCAACCTCGCTCTCTTCCCCATCTCCAACCTTGAGGTCCGGTGGCGGTCCATCAGAGGTCATCTCCCCTTCTTTGGGATTGGCTGCAGTCAACCCATTGGCTTGACCTTCCTCCCCATCTACCAGATTTGGAGTTGGCTGCGGTCAACCAGTAGGCCTCACCTTCTTCCTCGGGCAGCAAAGCAGGTTACAAAGACAAAGCGACGCTAAGCGGGTTGTTTGAGAGGAGAGGGTTTCGCAAGGGCAGGCTGGGGAGTTGGTAACGGGGAGCTGGAATTAGCTCGGCCTTGCAACCTGCACCTCACCTCCCGTGGTCTTTGGAGCTGCTGCTCAGCTGCTCTTGTTGACCCGCTGAGCAAGGAATGGAGAACAGGACAGGTGTCGGGAGCTGGGATAAACCCAGGGGTGGAATTAAAATGGCGGTTGGAAGGGCAGGACTGAAGTTTTGGCAACATTGAGGGAGATTAACACCTCCTTTGTTTGTTACACTACTAGACCGAGCCATTCCTCAAACATTTTCCCTTTTGTGGCCGGGATAAACTTGGAAAGAAAACACGGGATCAGTGGAGAAAATGAGATGCTGCGGATTTTTTTAGGCGAAAACTCAACAGTCCTCGCACCGCAACGGTGCTTCGCGCGTCGTGAACCTCTGTTCATCGTGAGTCCGGAGGATGCCGGCTTCCTTTGTGCCAAAGGACAAGCTTCTAGCCCTCACTGTGGATGAGATCCTACTTCGCCCAGCCAGCACGCTTACAATAAGTAGGTGAGTTGGGTTTGGATCCCATGGTTCAAATTTAAGTTAGTTCGGTTAGGATCGTTGAGGATTTGTTTATTTTTTCGGCACGTCTTTCATTGTTTCACCCCATCAAGTCCTTCTTTGCAAATCTGGTCTGTGGCATTTGTGGTTGTGTAAACGCACAATAGAAATGAATTGCACAGCGATGTGTTAGCCAAGGAAGGAGAGCAAAACAGCTTGCGTTTGTGGTAATAGTGTGTTCTTGTTTGCTGTTGCCATCAAAACTAAGGGAAAAGAAATTGCAAATGTTTGCTACCCAGAAATAAGTAAATAAAAATAACAGATCCCCATACTGGCTGGGGAAATTCTGGAAGTTCGAGTCCACATATCTGAAGGTTGTCAAGATTGAGAAATGCTTGACTGGAGGTCCCAACGGACATTTTTTTTTTTTTTTTGCAGCAAATTCTGGTCCATAGAAAAGGAGGGAAAAGCTCTTGTTAAGGCAGGAGAACATCATGGACAATAGCTTTAGATCAAGTCCCATGATTGATGGCTCCAATGTACTCCTGTTCTCATGCTCTCAAATGTGTTGCTAGATTGTGGATTGTTGCCTGGGTCAGTATGTGGCCCTTCCAAACTCTCAGAAGTACCTTCTCAAACAAAAAGTCTAGATGTTCTCCAAACGTGTTCCTAAATTCCTCACATCACAATTATCTTCTCAAACCAGAAGGGCAAAGTCTAGATGTTCTCCAAATACATTCCTAAATTCCTCACATCACAACTATCTTCTCAAACCAAAAGGATGAAGTCTAGATGTCCTCCAACTATGTTCCTAAATTCTTCACATCAGAACTCTCTTCTCAAACAAGGAAGAAGAAGGCTAGATGTTCCCCCAAGATGCTCCTAAATTCCTCACATGAGAACTATCTTCTCAAACAATGTAGGACAAAATTTGGATGTTTTCCAAACGTGCTCTTCAATCCCTCAACCAACGGCCGTGGATGATGGAAGTTGTGATGGAATCCCCCCAAAAGTCATCCAGGATAGATATTCCATCTCAGCTCTTGCTTACGGAATTTTCCTTGATAAAGAATAACAGATTTGGAAGGGACCTTGGAGGTCTTCTAGTCCATCACCCTGCTCAAGCAGAAGACCGTATATCATTCCAGACAAGTGGCTCTCCAGTCTCTTCTTAAAAGCCTCCAGTGGTGGAGCACCCACAACTTCTGAAGGCAAGTTGTTCCTTTGGTTGATTGTTCTCACTGTTAGGAAATTTCTCCTTAATTCTAGATTGCTTCTCTCCTTGATTAGATTCCATCCGTTGCTTCTTGTCTTCCCTTCTGATTGCTTTGGAGCAGGAGTCGGGAACCTTTTTGACTCAGAGAGCCATGAAAGCAAACTATTTGGAAATTTATTTCAGTAAGAGCCATATAATTAGACACACTGCAGAACCTGCTCTCTCCACAAAGGGGAATTTGTAAATAAATCATGATAAAATAAAAAATAAATAGTAAAATAAATCCAAAATGGTGGCCGCCACTTTGCCCTCTTCCAAAATGGCGGCCACGGCATCACTCGCCCACAAAGGTTGCCGGCCAGCGAGGGAGGCTGCTTGGAACACACGTGGGGGCCTCCAAAATGGTGCTGTCTCCCGTACAGGGTCCCCAGGTTGTCTGAAATAGTCGCTGGGGCCAGAGACGGCGTTGGCAGCTTCCTCGTGTGTCATCCAAAATGGCGGCCACCACTCTGCCCATTTTCAAAATGGCGGCCACGATGTCGCTTTCCCACAAGGGCTTCCGGTGACGAGACTTATTTTTTCTGCGAGCCAGAGGAAATTCTCAAAAGAGCCACACCTGGCTCGCGAGCCATAGGTTCCCAACCCCCTGCTTTGGAGAATAGGTTGACCTCTTCTTCTTTGGGGCAACCTCTCAAATATTGGAAGACTGCCATCATGTCACCCCTAGTCCTTCTTTCCATCAAACTAGACATACCCAATTCCTACAACCGTTCTTCACATGATGTTTTAGCCTCCAGTCCCCTAATCATCTTTGTTGCTCTTCTCTGCACTCTTTCCAGAGTCTCAAAATCTGTTTTTTATAATAGGAAAGCCAAAAATGAATGCAGTCTTACTGTAGAAATACAAGAGCACCTCTGAACATGGGCTAAATTTACTTCTACACCTCTGTGTCCATTGAACCTGGTTAAACAACTCGAGTTGAAAATCTGCAAATAACACTGTGTAACAAATTGTCAAAAAATTTCTGTTTCTGGTTTCAAATGATTGATTTCTGGTTAATTGAGCAGCGAGTACGTAGAAAATAGTCATTAGACCCCCGAAACATCACTTTTGTGGCCGAGGAGCAAGGAGAGCCCTTTCATCAGGACATGCAGCATTTTGAACGTCGCTACTAGGGAACCTACAATGAACACATGATGGGGGACGATATTTGGGGACTTATTGGTGAAAGTGATATGACATACTCTTGCAAATCTCGCAAAACTATACATTTCTGGCTTCCTTGTCATCAATTTGTGGATATTTGGCTAAAATAGACTTTTGTTTTGAAATATAATGTTTACTTTTTTCTTTAAATAAAGATACACTCGAAAATGTGTACGTTTCCTTAATGACAGTACGTCAATTTCAACTTTTCGTTCTCCTGACCACAGAAGCAATGTTTTTGCAGGGAAGTAAGTTTTTTTCATGTTTTTATGATAGAACCAATTAGAAAATTATATTGATTACTCAGAAACAGAAATTGTGTCACACTGTGTAATAATCAACGAATGGAAACCATCAAATCATCAAGCAAATGATCAGCCAGTGGAACAGAAGTTGCCTTCAGAAGTTGTAGATGCTTCATCCCTGGAAGCTTTCAAGAAGAGACTGGACATTGGTTCTACCATAGAATTAGATAAATGGCAGAAATTGTGGGACAGGATTTATAAATTAACAATGTCAACTGCATATAAAGAAAATGTATGTTTATAGATGGCACTTTCCACCAGCAAGATTGGCAGAGATGTTTAAGGATATGTCCACTAACTGTTGGAAATGTAATCAGATAACGAGTTCATATTATCACATGTGGTGGACATGCCCAAAGGCAAAAAAATATTGAACAAAAAAAAAATACATGGATGGTTGGAAAAAATAGTAAAGCGACACATAGATCTAAAGCCAGAAATATTTTTGTTGGGTATTCTATCTGAAAAATATCATAAAGGGAACACATATTTAATTTTACATGTATTAACTGCAGTTAGAATTGTGTGTGCACAACAATGGACAAATGAAGAGATTCCTACAGATGAAAATGTTATTTAAAAAAATATTAGAATGTGCAGAAATGGATAGGTGAACATTTAAAATTAAGGAGAAGGAAGAAACGAAACACTTTTTAATGTGGGATTTGTTTTATCAATGGTCAACCAGTAGAAGCAGAAGTTAGAAACTTAAAAGCATAAGGAAATGATTAATGACATTGAAGATTTACGAAAATGGATAAGAAAATATTGTTATTATTATGTGATTATTATTGTTATGAATATTATCACTACTTCTTAAAAACAACAATACTCAGATAACACACTGTTTATATAAACATTGAATTTGTATGTTTAACATTACAAAAAGGAAAGAAGGGAAGGGAAGGGAAGGAAAGG